>QEPC01004423.1:0-18238 GCA_003113815.1 Sphenodon punctatus | reverse complement strand
TTCCAACCGCTTTGCGGCTTACCAGCATTTGCCTACTGACTAGCGTCATGTCTCTTACTAAACACGACTTTAAACAATGCTTCTCGTGGTCGTAAGATGAGCACAAAGGACCCTCACTGTCAGTGTTTGGTTTGTCTCAGCGCTCAACATGACTCTCGAGATTGCGCTGAGTGTCTTCTCCTCAGACCAAAGACCCTGAGAGAAAGAGCTATCCACCTCCCCGCTCTTCTGAAGGAGCTTGAGGACAAACACAAGGACGTACGTAAGTTCGAGAGAAAGCGCAAATCTCGCTCCCCCTCTCCAGCAGTTCCTAGTATAGGTGCTGAGGAAACAGTATCCGTGGGCCCCATCGCCTCGGCAACCTCAGGCTCCATTTCTGAGCAGCCTTCTACCTCATGCCCAAGATCATCACACTCGCCATCTCCTAAGAGGGGGTTATTCCTTCAGGGGTCAGAGCCTGCCATCTTGGCGGACCGCTCACTTTCCCCTTTGCTATCCTCGGGCAAGGAAGCCTTCCTGGCAGTGACTTCAGTCTCTCCTTCATCCCCCCTCCATATCACGTCACCGCTTTACAATGCGGAGGAGGAGGTTGACCCCAGGTTTGCAGGGTCACCTTACCAGCCCCCTAACCTGTAATGGGTAGCTACGACACAACCTCAACACCCCTCTCGACCTTGGGAGAGGCAGCAAGAAGCACCTCAAGAATCCGCCTTTACATGGCAATTCTTAAAACAACAAGAGGCTTCTAGGAAAAAGGACACAGAGCTTATCGTTTCATGCCTGCAACAACTGATTCAGGCTACGGTAGTTAAGCCCTCCCATGTAGAGGCTGTACCATCTCACGACGTCATTCCTCCTCCACCCCTTACCAGCTCCCCTCAGGGATGTGGCTCAGAACGTAGGGGAAAGTCATCGACGTCGACAACCTTGACGTCGAATCAGCCTCCGATTACATCAGGTCCCTCGACGTCGTTAGAGCCCCTCACGACGTCCAAGAGAGCCACTTCGACGTTGACCACTAAACCATCGACGTCGAAGATTGACCCTGATGCTTTTGCTCGAGAAGCTGCGCCCAAGTTCCAACGCCGGATGCAGAAGCAAAAGCGCAAGATTGCCAGGAGAAGGCTTTAGAAGGCACAGCTCTTGCATTCCCTTGCTCTACCCGCCGCCTCTCCTGAACCAAAGAAGGAGACAGTACAACAGGTTGATCCGATACTTGCTCTGGACCTCGACACCTCTACTTCTGAAACCTTCGATGTACCTGACGCTGAGACTTTATCACCTCTGCCATCCGACGATGTCCAGGGTCCGATGTCATCTATTTCCTCGCAAGAACACAAGGATTTCCAAAAACTTTTGAAGAGGTTTACGGAGGTCTTGAATATTAAAACCATCCCCATCTCTGAACAGGAATTGGATCCGGCTTATTGCTCGGTGGATAAACCGGTGCAGTCTAAATTGACTTTACCTCTATTCAAAAAGCACTCTACAGAAGCTGAGAAATTGTGGGCTAGCCCTTCTACTATTCAGCCTGTCTCAGCCTCCAGCAGTTCCTTTTATTTGTTTCCCCTGGAACAGGGGTCCATTTTCTTTAAACACCCACTCCCCAACTCTCTGGTGGTCTCAGTTTCGGCGGAAAAGTTTCAGAAAAACACACAGGAAACTTCCCCAGTGGACAGAGACAGCCGCAGGATTTATGTTTGTGGGCGCAAAGCATTCGCCTCTGCCACCATGTTAATGTGCACTGCCAACTACGCTGCTGGAATGGCCTCCTTCCAGCATCATTTGTGGGAGGAGGTTCAGAAAGTCATTCCATCACTCCCTAAGGACAAACAGAGATCCCTTCAGTCTCTCTGTTCTGAGGGAACTTCTACGGCCCGGTTCCAACTCCACACCACTCGTCACTCATCGGAGACTGCAGCTTGAGCGGTTGCCAATGCTGTTGTAACAAGACGTTTTGCCTGGCTAAGGGGGACGAAACTGGAATACCATCACAGATCCCGTATTGAGAATCTCCCTTTCGACCAGTCTGGCCTGTTTGCAAAGGATACGGATGATATCCTGGATAAGATACAAAAATCTAGGACTACTGCATATAAAATTAAGATTGTTCAGCGAGATCAAAGTTCTTCCACCTTTCATTCTCGCCCATACCAGTCTCAATCATCTTTCCAGCGGCCCCAGAGGCAATATTATCCACCTGCCCAGCCCTACAACAGGAGGTATTGTTCCTCGACTTCCTCCTTCAACTATTCAGGGAAGCCAGATACCCCTACTCTTCCTACAAACAAAGGGCTAACACTAAACAGCCCTTTTCAGTCCTCTCCAACAGGGGCAGACGTTGACAATTACAGCCTCTCCTGATCTCTCCTGCCGATACACAGTCGGGGAGGTTAATTTTGAGTTTTCCTTGTTTAACTCGCTTCAGTTTTGGGAGGCGATTACCTCTGATGTATGGGTCCTGGGAGTGATCCGTTTCGGTTACAAGGTTCAGTTCTCCTCTGTACCACCTTATGGCAGACCTACTACCCCCGTTAATCTCTCACAGGCTCAGGCCAACGTTTTAAATAAAGAGGTTCTGGAAATGTACTGTAAGGGTGTTATAGAACTTGTTCCCTCCCGGGGTATTGCAAGGGAGGGAACAAGGGATTGCAAGGGAGGGAATTCAATTTTACTTGAATTATTTTGTCATTGATAAGAAGGATGGAGGTCACAGACCTATTCTGGACCTGAGAGTCGTTAACTTCTTTGTGCGTTATTATAAATTGAAGATGCTTACCCTTGATTCCTTAAGGACTTACTTAAGATTGGATCAATGGTATGCAGTCATCGACCTAAAAGATGCCTACTTCCACATTCGCCTGCACCCTTCCTCTAGGAGGTTCTTTAGGTTCGTCCATGATTCTGGACACTTCCAATTTTGCTCTCTTCCTTTTGGTCTGTCTTCTGCCCCAAGGGTATGTTCAAATGTTATGCCCCAGTGATTGTATACATCAGAAAGCAAGGCGTTGCCATCTATCCCTACTTGGATGATTGGTTGTTGGCTGCAGACTCTCCAGCAGCTCTTTCCCAAGCAGTTTCCTATGTCACTCATTGGGGCTCTCCATAAATATGCAGAAGTCTCAGTTAAACCCTACCCAGCGCATTCCTTATATTGGAGCAATCCGGGATTCTACCAAGGGTAGGATTTTTACTCCAGATGACAGATTCGAGGACATTTCCTCTCTGATAAGGTCTCTGGCAATTCACAGGCGACAGCCTATTAAAACTTTTCAGCGCCTACTAGGCCTAATGGCATCTACTACTGCCACCACGCCATTTGCCAGACTTTTTAATGAGACCTTTTCAACTATGGGCATTAAGCTTGTTTGACCCACTGTCAGATCCCCCCACAAAGAAATTAAAAATTACTAGAGAGATTTTAGATTCTCTCATAATTTGGACTGACAAAGCCTTTGTTCTTGCAGGGAAACCCTTTGCCAATCCTGTATCTAACCTCCTGCTAACTACTGATGCTTCTTTAACAGGATAGGGGGTGTATCTCCGAGACCTGAACATTTCCGGCTCATGGAACAGCAGTCAGAGGAAATTGCACATCAATGTGCTAGAGATCACTGCTATTCAAAAATCTTTGCAGTAATTCCAGCGCCAGCTTCAGGGATCAGTAGTATCGATAGCCTGAGACAACATGACGGCGGTTTGGTACCTGAACAAGCAGGGAGGTACGAAATCCCTAGACCTGAGTCACCTAGCTATGAACATCTGGCATTTTGCAAGGTCACAGGGGATCTATCTCCTGGCAACACGTGTGGCAGGGAAAGAGAACTCACGAGCAGATATCCGCAGTCGCCTTGCTCAGGAGCACCACGAGTGGCAGCTTTCACCCCAGATTTATCAGAGTTTAGTCCACCAATGGGGCACTCCACGGGTGGATCTGTTTGCCACAATCATCAGTACCAAATGCTCCCTCTTCGGGTCTCGAGCAGGCCACAATCCCGCATCCCTAGGAATCCCTGCATTCAGGAATCCTGAATCCCTGCATTCACACTACAGTGGAAGCCTCTTCTGTGTTATGCTTTCCCCCCGATCCCACTATTATCCAGGGTCCTGGACAAGATTCGCCTCCAGGGAGCGAATCTGATCCTCATAGCTCCCTATTGGCCACGACAAATTTGGTTCCATGACCTGCAGAGACTAGCGACAGAGTCTCTACCTTTACAGAAGGTTCAGGACCTGTTGTCCCTCAATCAGGGGCAAATCCTGCACCCAGAGATCACCCGCCTCAACCTCCATGCCTGGAGGATTCACACACAGTAGCATTACCTGACAAATTATCGATCATCCTACAAAGTGACATTAAACCCTCCACTAGGAAATCTTATTTGTCCAAGTGGAAGAGATTCTCTTGTTGGTTAAGGGATAATTCCCTATCTGATTCCCAGTTATCTGTTCAACTTGTTTTACAGTATTTATTAGAGTTAGTGGAAAAGGGTCTATTTCTCTCCTCATTAAGAGTCCACCTTTCTGCCATTTCCAGACAGGTAACCGCCCAAGGTGCGGAGTCCTTGTTTTCACACCCTATGGTTAAGTCCTTTCTCAAGGGAATTAGTAATGTTTCCCCCCCGCATAAACAACCTATTTCTCAATGGGACCTCCCCCTGGTTCTCGAATGTTTGACAGAGCAACCTTACGAGCCTCAGGAACAGGCAGATTTGTGGCATGTAACCCTAAAGACTTGCTTCTTAGTCGCTGTTACCTCCCTCAGAAGGATTAGCGAACTGGCGGCTAGTCATATACGTGAACCTTATTTACAGATCTTCCCTGATAGGCTGGAAATTTCAATTCATCCCTCCTTCATTCCTAAGACTGTTTCCCATTTCCACTTAGCTCAAAGTATTGTCCTCCCACAATTTTGCCCCCCTCCTCACGAATCAGACTCATTAGCCATTGCTCACACTCTGGACGTGAAGAGAGCAGTCTTGGGGTATCTCGACAAGACGGCTGCTTGTAGACGCTTGGATAATTTCTCCCCCTCGTTGCACAACCTCGGTCAAAAGGTATCCTCCCAGACCATCTCTAAATGGTTGGTGCAGGTTATTACTTATGCTTACCAGCATAGGGGGCTCTCTCCACTGCCCAACCTTAGGGCGCACTCAATTAGAGCCATGGGAGCTTCTACTGCTACGTTTGCTAACATTTCCCCTCAGGAGATTTGTAGGGCAGCGACTTGGAGCTCACCCAACACTTTTATAAAGCACTATGCAATTCATCTGGCTTCCCAAACCCATACTTCGTTAGGCCAGGCTATACTTACCTCTGTGCTTAAACAATAATCATTTCTACTATGTGAAGGAGAGTTATGCACAAGTGTACTTGGTGGTGTTATGCTTACACACTCTTATATTTAATAAATCTTTTACTGGTTCTATCCCAAGGAGTAATCTTGTTTCCTCATTCAAATAAAATTCCCCCACCGCCTTGTTCTAGGCTTGGTACTCTCCCATTTGTGCGAATGGGAGGAGCCACTCGAAGAAGAACAGAAGGTTGCTACCTTGTAAACAAGGTTCTTTGAGATGGCTCCACACAGTCTCACAAATGCCCATACTTCCAACCCCGCATGGAATTTTCTTCCTAATCGCTTAGGGTTGGAAGGAACTGGTGGGTTTAGGCAGGAAGGTACCTTATATACTGTGGGGGCGTGTGAACGTCACGTGTTTTTTACTTTTTTCAGCTAGTGAGCTTGGTAACTGCAAACCCATTTGTGAGAATGTTCGAAGCCATCTCGAAGAACCTTGTTTACAAGGTAGCAACCTTCTGAGTCTCAGCACCAAGAGTGGTCAATGTCGCAGCCGGCAGCCCTTGACACAGTGGGAATCAACTGGAATGTGGAGGGGAATAGGTGGCCCCAGCGGCAGAGAGTCCACCTTGACAGGAGATTATAAGAGCTGCTTCTTAAATTTCCTTTTTTGTGCTGCTCATGAAGCAGCTTTTCTCACTTTTTGGAGGAATGTTTCCTTTTCCTTGAGCCAAAATGCTGAAGGTTGCTCCCTCGACGTCGTAGAGTGCCTTGTCGACATCGAAGCTGCCTCCCTTGACGTCATAGGTAGTAGAATCGACATCAAAGCGCCCTCTCTGGACGCTGAAGGATGTGCAGGCTTTTCAGCCTCCCGACATCGTAGAGTGCCTTGTCGACGTTGAAGCTGCCCCCTTCGACATCGTAGATTGTGGAATCAACGTCGAAGCGCTCTCTCTGGACGCAGAAGGATATGCAGGCTTTTTAGCCTCCCTGCCAATGTCAAGGGAAAGCAGAATCCTTTGATCTCCATTCAGGCAATCTTATCCTTGTATCAAAACGTTCTGTAGATGGGGCTGTCAGCCACTGGGGTTTCGGAGGCTGATAAGGGGAGCCAGTAAATTGTGGGTCGGAGTCTTCCTCAGCATTGTATAGTGGAGAAATACTAGGCTGAGATAGGAGATATTGGGGGGGGGGCAGGGAGTGAAAGCCCGCCCATTTCAAAAAGACCCCCATTCTCTTAGGACTGTGGGGGGAAAGAGCGGGCTGCCAAGTTGTCAGGCTCAATCCCTTCATGAAGTCTTTGCCTTTTTAGGCGATGGCGATCGGGATCCACGAGAAGCAATAGTTACAGCTGAGATAGGAGATATGGGGGGTGAAAACATGCCCGTTTCAAAAAGACCCTCATTCTCTGAGGACTGTGGGGAAAAAGAGCGGGCTGCCAAGTTGGCAGGCTCAATCCCTTCATGAAGTCTTTGCCTCTTTTAGGCGATGATGCTCGGGACCCACGAGAAGTGGAAGGACCCTGGGCGCTGGATTCCTGAGTAGATAGTTCGGAAAGAGTGGGACTGTAGGGGATGTGGGGACTACTTTTTAGCTTTTGTTTACCTTCTATCGCCTTCAGCCCTTTGTCCACAGGAAAACAGTGCTTAAANGGGGCGCGTGAACGTCACGTGAAATTTTAAATATGAGCTTGGTATATGCCGGTAAGAGAAGGGCGCGCATGCGCAAACCCATTTGTGAGAATGGGAGGAGCCACTCGAAGAAGAACTAGGCTTGCCATCTATGTGCATGTTTAAGGAACATTGGCCCTGCAACATGTATTTTTCATAAGTGTTCCTTAAAAATTTGCATAGGTGGCAACCCCTCACCTGCTTAGCCAGCGCGGAGCCCAGCAGTTGTCCTCTTGAACTGAGACTCGAGGCTGCTCTGGGCAGAGCTTGCTGGGAGTTGTAATTCGTGGGAGAGAGGACAGTCCTACCCAAAGCAGCACAAGGCCAGTGCTCCTTCCACCCCCACCCCCAGATACTTCACGAGTGGTGGTAAAGGAAGAGCTCCCTCCTCTCTTCCCCTCCCCCAACTTTCCTTGGGGTGCTCCAGAGGCACACACCACCACCCCATTATCTGCCTATGGTGTACACAGCACACCATGATTGAAATAGATAGCTATCCAGATGCAAAACATTCCTGTGCATTAATTACTACTAGAGATGAGACTCTCTGTACTGCCAAGATCTGAAAGTAGCCAATATCGGATTAACCATATAGCTCGGTTCGTTGGTGGTATCAGATCTTTTATATTTATTTTTTCATCAGATTTTTAACATTGTTGTTTTCCCCTTTGAACTCCATGGGGGAAACTGCAATGTTAAAAATCTGATACCGAGAGAAACAAGAACTAGTAGAGAACCGCCATTTTGCAAATAGTCACACCTCTATTAATTACCCTTTAGAGCACCAGACTGCTGGGCTCTAATCACAGCTGTGCTATTAACACATATACCAAGCTCATCCTCCACCCATTGAAATCATTGGCAAGATTTTTTTTGACTTGAATGAAGAACTCTGCCCAATTTCTCTCAGGATGCATCCACTGGCAATTAATTACCCACATTTTTGGTGTGTGAAATACACTATGTCAATGACTACTACTCACCTTGTCTCCCCATCCTCTGTGTGTATAGCTTTTATGTTGGCCATTGCGCCTGTTTTGTATACATTACAGTCCTGTTTTTGAAGGGTTTCTATGTCATCTTATGTGTTTTTGTTCTGTATTTTCCCCATGCATCGATTACTTTTTAGTTTCGATGGATATGGTTTCCCGGGTGCTGGATTTTTCTGTACTTGGTTGGCCGTCTGGTGAACATATGCCAATTGCTCTTTCCTTTAATTTTGGCCCCCACCCCTCCTCTTTAGTTGAGCCGGTGAACCATGAATCTGGCCCAGCTAGGAGGAAATGGGACGATGCGTTAGCCCAGTCTTTGGGACTGGCCCTTGCCTTGGAGAAGGGGAACCAGATTAGAAATTCTTTTGTGCAGGCACCCACCCTGGAGTCTACGGGTGCTCAGTTCCAGATACTACTAGAGTGGTTGTCTCCTATGTTGGTGTCCACTGATGTGAGGGCTGGTGGCTCTAAGGAAAGTTCAACTGAACTAGTCTTGGTTTGATGGTAGCTGCCGTCTCGCTCGTTTGGATCTTCGTAGGGCTTATAGAATTTATAGGACATCTGCCTCTGACCAAACAAGACAAGAGCTGGTGGTCAAAAGGGGCGCATATAGGCAACTTCTTAGATCTAAGAGGGAGGTATTTTATAGGCAAAGGTGGGCACTAATAGAGGAAGCTTCTAAGGATCTAAGCTCCCAGAGATTTTGGAAGTTGATAAGAGAATGTGGGAGTGGCCCTAAGGTTGGAAGTATGAGAGTTTCCTCGAAGGTGTGGGAGGAGCATTTCACTGTATTATTCTCTCTTCCTCAGGTATTTGAGCCTAGATTGGCTTTACTTCCGGTTTCTTTGGAATGGCCGCCAGTTACTTCCGAAGAAATAAAGGAGTTGATCTCCTCTTTGAATGTTGGAAAGGTTCCAGGGGGAGATTTCTTACCTGCTGAATTGTTTAAGGGGAATGTGGAATGGTGGGCTTCAGTCTTAGCCGTCCTCTTCACTGCTATTAATACCCAGGGGAAGGTTCCAGTGGATTGGACAGAGGCAATAGTGGTCCCAATATTAAAAAAGGGGGATCCAAGTGATCCAAAAAACTTTAGGCCAATTAGTTTACTTAGTATATTGGGCAAACTATATGCCAAGTTTTTACTAAGTAAACTTAAAAGTTGGATGAAGGACCAGGGTATACTTGGCTCTGAGCAAATTGGGTTTTGTGAAGGGTGTTCAACGATCGATCATTGTTTTTTGTTCTCCCACCTTATTCAGAAGTACGCCTTGCTAGGGAATTGATTATATGTGGCTTTTGTAGACCTGCGAGCTGCTTTTGATCTGATACCTAGGGAACGTCTTTGGGGAAAATTGTACGCTCTCAATCTGGATAGGCGTTTGCTTCACCTGATAAGGGAGCTGTATATAGACACTTCTATTAGGGTTAGGCTAAACTCCCAGGGGGCTTTATCAAATAAAATTCTGACACAAAGAGGGGTTAAGTAGGGTTGTGTGTTGACCCCCACTCTCTTCAACCTATACTTAAATGATTTGTCTAGAAAGTTTCCAGCTGATAAATGTTATCCTCCCAGGGTATGGAATACCCATATTTCTTGCCTACTGTATGCGGATGATACAGTTCTTTTGTCTCGCACACAGGTTGGCCTCAGGAGGGCGTTGGATTTGTTTGGAAGCTACTGCCATAGGAACACGGTTGAGATAAATTATCTAAAGATCAAAGTGATGGTATTTTCAAATAAAGTTTAAAAACATAGATGGTTTATTGATACCAACAAGCTAGAACAAGTAAGGGTTTACAAATACTTGGGACTCCTCTTTCATTCTACAGGCACGTGGGCGGTGCAGTCCTCAAATGCCAGTTCGCGAGCTAAGCAGTTGTCTAAAAACTTGCTGGCCTTCTTTCGATCTCACGGGGGAAATTTGGTAAAGCCGGCTATAAAAGTTTTCTTCCTTAAATGTATTCCCCAGTTATTATATGGTGCCTTTTTGTGGGCCCTAGATAAAATTAAGATGTTGGAACGCATACAGGCATGGTTTCTGCGTTCTTTATTGCTGGCTCCTCCTGGTGTTAGTATTCTGGCCCTCTATGTAGACTGGAGTTATTCCTTTAGAAGAAAGGATTTGGAAAGGTGCACTAAACTTTTGGCTAAGACTCTATTTTGGCCTGGCAGCCCCGCTCATGTGTTTGGTGTCTGTGGATACAAAACCAAATAGCTGGGTACAGCGTGTGGGGAGGAAATTACATCTTCTGGGGTTCTCCCCGGAGTCCCTAGCCCCTTTGGGGTATAAAATGGCCAGGATCTTGGTCGCTAGGAGGCTGGCGGACGTTGGCCGACAGGAGAGATGGGCTAAGCTATGTGCCAGTACAGTTCATGGTCCTACCGGAGATCGGACAACCAAGGGCATATCTTGATTATGGGCTTTTGATACTAAAAAGAAGGCTCTTTTTCTTAGCCTGGGTTCATTATTTTCCCTCGGCTGTAACGATGGGGAGATACCAGGGGATACCTTTGGCCGAGCGTTTTTGCCATTGCCCTTTGAAGCAGGTTGAGTCCCTGACCCACATTGTATTGTATTGCCCAGATTATGAGGGCCTCCGTCAGAAACTAATATTCCCGTTGGTTAGAGAAATATTGGGGTGGCCCCGAGAGATCTTTATGACAAAGCTATTTGGTGACACATCCAAGGAGATTACAGGGAAGGTGTCGCAATTTTTATTTTGTGTATATATTATTAAACGGTATTAAAGGAACATATTATTTTAAATGTTTCCTAATTTTAAAGTTATTATTATGCTATAGTTATTATTGTATGTTTATGTAGTTTGGAATCAAACTTATTGTTTGGATTTTGGTTTGGTATAGTTATAAGACCCTAGTGGATGTTATAGCTTAGCTTTATACTAAAGCTGCCAATTGGGAAGCTTATGGGGGTTGTGTATAGAGGGGCCAAGTGTGCGCCGCAAGCCCCGGGAAGGGCAAGGCATTTGGATATTATTAGGTATTCTGCTTGTTTTCTTAAACTTTAGCCCTATGGTATTGACAATTTATTACTATGCGGTATGTTTGACTTTGTGTTAAGAATTACCATGCAGATGGGGGGGACTGCAGATACTACAGGGGACAAGTGTGCCGCTATAAGCCCTGGGAAGGGCAAGGGGTTTTTTTTTGTACCCCTTATGAGGTGTTCTAAATAGAGGTATTGGGTTGCCATGGATTTGATTTCCACATAATATTTTGTGATAAGGGAGGACTGGCTTGATAAATTATAAATGCTCTTTATGAATGTTGGGCTATAAACTATGGTATAAACATGGTCCCAGGTTATTTTATTTTATTTTATTTTGTGTCTTGGGTTTTTATACTATATTTTATTTTGTGCTGTGATGTATACATCCAAATTCTTTTATGTACTTATTGTTACAGCCTATGGCTAAACAAATAAATCCAAATCTTGAATCCTCATGCTGCTGGCACTGCCACTTTCACAAACACACACATGGAAGTCATGATCTCGTAAGTTCCAAGCGGGAACAGCGGCATGGGCAGCATATGGATTTGGCAGTGAGCCAGTAATTTAAGCACTGTAGGAGGGAGGGGGGAGTGCTGGGGTTACCATACTGTCTGAATTTTCCAGGACACACCCACTTTTTTGGTCCGCCTGACTCCAACTAGGTGGATTTTTTGCCTGTGGCAAATTTTTATGTACCTCCTTTCCAGTTCCTAGATTTGGGCCCCTCGATCCAATGTCTACCCCAAGCACTAAAAAAACTGAACTCAGGGTAAGTGAGCAGAGATGAGGGCACACACACAAGGGTAGGGGACAGATTCATCATCTGAACCTTCCTTTTCTTGAGCACACCCATTAAAAACCTCCACTCAAACTTCTATGTGGCCCTTGGACTTCGGGTTAATTTTCAAAATAGCCCCTGGTATGAAAAATGATCCCCGGCCCATTGCTAAAGGGGCTTGATCACACAAGCAATCATTGAGGTAATAGTAAGCCTTTGAATCCTATGGTTAAACTTGCACCGGTCCAGAATCTTGAGGTGGTTTTAACTTTCCTAAATTTAACTTGCGATGGAGATGCTTTCTGCACAACCTGTTGACTAGAAAAAACTGAAGATATTATTTGCATGTACTTCCCAAGAATAATAGACTTTCAGGAAAGGAGAAAACAAGGAACATGGGATGACACTAGTGAATAAAATAAAAAGGTTAAAACTACTACCTTCGTAATAGTTACGTTTCACATACCTACTTATTTTTTCCAGGTTTGGGCAGGTAAGCACAAGGCAGGCAAGCTTTAATTGGCCTGTGATTCCCTAAGGGAGACCCTGTAGAGAATCCTTTCTTTACAGGTTATATATGTCTCTCTCTCACGCTGTGGCCTGTCAAGCTCTCTGAAACTACTCATAAGAACGTAAGAAGTGCCTTACTGGGTCATGTCAATGGTTCGTCGAGCACAGCATCCTGTCTCTGACAATGACCATTCTCACTTGCTTCCAAGAAGTACCCAGTAGGACATAATGGAGGCGGGATCCGTTACCTGGTCCGGAGCTGGACAGCGAGATATTATGTCCCCCAACTTACTTAGGGTCGGTATCCAAAGAATCAGTCCTGAGGTAAGGATATTGGAAGGTAGGGCAGGAGACACCATGCAGGAGAGAGGCATGGAAAGCCATTCTCATTGGCAGCATTGCTGGACTTCCCCTTGTGCTGCCATGCAGCTCCTACATGGTCTCAGAGTTTACTCTACCAGGTCTGTGTCCTCTTCGGTGGCAGGGTGTGTGTGTGTGTCTCAGAAGGTTGTCAAGCGCGCCCTGAAAAATTAGGTCATTAGAATTGCCCAATTAACCATTGCCCTTTCAAGCCCACACAGAAGCTTTTACAAGAGCTATTTGTAACAGGACGCTACCCTCAGGGGTCCTGACCTGGGGCCACGCAGTGAGATAGGGTGCACCGTTTCCCCAAGAACCCTCCAGAACCGACACGATCACTTTTATACACAATTTTATTTACACTACTCACAAAACTTCTGTAACACACATGATTTCTATGACCCAGGCCTTAAAACCCCACCCTAGACCTTTATGAGCATGCAGGCCCTTTATGATTCAGGTCGTCTCCCTACACCGGACGTACAGAGTGAACCCACCTGTATCCTTCTTCCCACAACTCAATCCTGGGCTCTCTAGCCCCACTGAATCCATACAGTCCTTGCCCCTATGGGGGCTACAGATCCGTCCTGGCTTTCCCTCTCTCTCGAGGGCTTCTCACAGTTCCTAGGCCAGGGCTCTCTGGCCGACAGAGTAGCATTCTGAGGTAGCAGGCATGGCTAAGTCTGTATCCTAACTCAGATGTCCGCAAACAGAGGCATTCCCGCCTCCCTCTATCCAAGCCCAGTCTGAGTGCTCTTTACTCTTGCAGTTATACCGCTGCTCCCAGTTTCCTGGCGGTGTCTCAGAATCCCTCGTCCATGCCTCGGCTTCCTGGCTCGCCTCGGCTCCTCTGGGCTGTAGCCTTCCCGCTCTTCACAGCCACAAGCTTATAGGTCGGTCAGTTTCTGATCTCCAAGCCACTTCCGTTCAGCGGCTCCTCCAAACAGGCTCTCAGACATTTAGTTCGGCTGGTCCATTCATCCTGGCTGCTGAACAGTCCCACCAACCAGGGCAGTCAAGCTTGCCAAGCCTCTCCTGGCTCCGCCCTGCTCTGTTGACCACGGTGCAGCTATCCCGCCTCCAAAGCTCGCTCTTGAAGCAGCTGCTTGTCTCAGCACCGCCAGCTGTGGCACTCTTCAAGAGCTAGCGCTCAGCGGCTCCAAGCCGCTTGGAGCAAGGGCAGGATGAGTTTCCCTGCTACCCTATTCAACTCAGATTAAATTCCCCGCTCTCACTTTCATCGTCTCCCTTCTCTTCAACACTCCAGACAAGGCCATTCCCCTCGCTCACTGCTTTGATTCTGTTCAGACCCTCCTCTCCTCTCCCCACTGGCTCCCCTTTTACATCCAACACAAACTCCTTTTTTTCACCTTCAAGGTCATGGCCTTGCTCTCCCTGTCTCCCCTCCTGGAGAACCTCACTCCTCCTTGGCCACCACACTCAATCACCCCAGAATCTCAAGCTCCCTAATGTGTCTCCACCCCTTCTCTCACGCTGTCCTCCTGTTCTGCCAGGTCCTTCCTATCCCCTCGCCCCATAGATTGCTCCTTTACTCATCCCCTTTTACTGTCTCAGCCTTCAGGATCCCCCTCCTCNCCCACTTTTTTGGTCCGCCTGACTCCAACTAGGTGGATTTTTTGCCTGTGGCAAATTTTTATGTACCTCCTTTCCAGTTCCTAGATTTGGGCCCCTAGATCCAATGTCTACCCCAAGCACTAAAAAAACTGAACTCAGGGTAAGTGAGCAGAGATGAGGGCACACACACAAGGGTAGGGGACAGATTCATCATCTGAACCTTCCTTTTCTTGAGCACACCCATTAAAAACCTCCACTCAAACTTCTATGTGGCCCTTGGACTTCGGGTTAATTTTCAAAATAGCCCCTGGTAGGAAAAATGATCCCCGGCCCATTGCTAAAGGGGCTTGATCACACAAGCAATCATTGAGGTAATAGTAAGCCTTTGAATCCTATGGTTAAACTTGCACCAGTCCAGAATCTTGAGGTGGTTTTAACTTTCCTAAATTTAACTTGAGATGGAGATGCTTTCTGCACAACCTGTTGACTAGAAAAAACTGAAGATATAATTTGCATGTACTTCCCAAGAATAATAGACTTTCAGGAAAGGAGAAAACAAGGAACATGGGATGACACTAGTGAATAAAATAAAAAGGTTAAAACTACTACCTTCGTAATAGTTACGTTTCACATACCTACTTATTTTTTCCAGGTTTGGGCAGGTAAGCACAAGGCAGGCAAGCTTTAATTGGCCTGTGATTCCCTAAGGGAGACCCTGTAGAGAATCCTTTCTTTACAGGTTATATATGTCTCTCTCTCACGCTGTGGCCTGTCAAGCTCTCTGAAACTACTCATAAGAACGTAAGAAGTGCCTTACTGGGTCATGTCAATGGTTCGTCGAGCACAGCATCCTGTCTCTGACAATGACCATTCTCACTTGCTTCCAAGAAGTACCCAGTAGGACATAATGGAGGCGGGATCCGTTACCTGGTCCGGAGCTGGACAGCGAGATATTATGTCCCCCAACTTACTTAGGGTCGGTATCCAAAGAATCAGTCCTGAGGTAAGGATATTGGAAGGTAGGGCAGGAGACACCATGCAGGAGAGAGGCATGGAAAGCCATTCTCATTGGCAGCATTGCTGGACTTCCCCTTGTGCTGCCATGCAGCTCCTACATGGTCTCAGAGTTTACTCTACCAGGTCTGTGTCCTCTTCGGTGGCAGGGTGTGTGTGTGTGTCTCAGAAGGTTGTCAAGCGCGCCCTGAAAAATTAGGTCATTAGAATTGCCCAATTAACCATTGCCCTTTCAAGCCCACACAGAAGCTTTTACAAGAGCTATTTGTAACAGGACGCTACCCTCAGGGGTCCTGACCTGGGGCCACGCAGTGAGATAGGGTGCACCGTTTCCCCAAGAACCCTCCAGAACCGACACGATCACTTTTATACACAATTTTATTTACACTACTCACAAAACTTCTGTAACACACATGATTTCTATGACCCAGGCCTTAAAACCCCACCCTAGACCTTTATGAGCATGCAGGCCCTTTATGATTCAGGTCGTCTCCCTACACCGGACGTACAGAGTGAACCCACCTGTATCCTTCTTCCCACAACTCAATCCTGGGCTCTCTAGCCCCACTGAATCCATACAGTCCTTGCCCCTATGGGGGCTACAGATCCGTCCTGGCTTTCCCTCTCTCTCGAGGGCTTCTCACAGTTCCTAGGCCAGGGCTCTCTGGCCGACAGAGTAGCATTCTGAGGTAGCAGGCATGGCTAAGTCTGTATCCTAACTCAGATGTCCGCAAACAGAGGCATTCCCGCCTCCCTCTATCCAAGCCCAGTCTGAGTGCTCTTTACTCTTGCAGTTATACCGCTGCTCCCAGTTTCCTGGCGGTGTCTCAGAATCCCTCGTCCATGCCTCGGCTTCCTGGCTCGCCTCGGCTCCTCTGGGCTGTAGCCTTCCCGCTCTTCACAGCCACAAGCTTATAGGTCGGTCAGTTTCTGATCTCCAAGCCACTTCCGTTCAGCGGCTCCTCCAAACAGGCTCTCAGACATTTAGTTCGGCTGGTCCATTCATCCTGGCTGCTGAACAGTCCCACCAACCAGGGCAGTCAAGCTTGCCAAGCCTCTCCTGGCTCCGCCCTGCTCTGTTGACCACGGTGCAGCTATCCCGCCTCCAAAGCTCGCTCTTGAAGCAGCTGCTTGTCTCAGCACCGCCAGCTGTGGCACTCTTCAAGAGCTAGCGCTCAGCGGCTCCAAGCCGCTTGGAGCAAGGGCAGGATGAGTTTCCCTGCTACCCTATTCAACTCAGATTAAATTCCCCGCTCTCACTTTCATCGTCTCCCTTCTCTTCAACACTCCAGACAAGGCCATTCCCCTCGCTCACTGCTTTGATTCTGTTCAGACCCTCCTCTCCTCTCCCCACTGGCTCCCCTTTTACATCCAACACAAACTCCTTTTTTTCACCTTCAAGGTCATGGCCTTGCTCTCCCTGTCTCCCCTCCTGGAGAACCTCACTCCTCCTTGGCCACCACACTCAATCACCCCAGAATCTCAAGCTCCCTAATGTGTCTCCACCCCTTCTCTCACGCTGTCCTCCTGTTCTGCCAGGTCCTTCCTATCCCCTCGCCCCATAGATTGCTCCTTTACTCATCCCCTTTTACTGTCTCAGCCTTCAGGATCCCCCTCCTCCCTGGTAATAACAAATCTAAGCATGGCACCTGCTACTTCTCAGCTTCACAAATGTATCCCTCTCCCATCTATGTGCCCCCCTCTTATGTTTCACCCCTCCTTGTCCATTCTAGATTGGAAGCCCCTTTGAAGCAGGAACCTGTCTCTAGAATCATTGCTGTTTAGTCCGAGGCACATTCCTGGGGCTATAGAAATAAATAAATGCATAAATGCATAAATGCATAAATAAATAATAATATTTATTTACTATTATAGGTGTAAAGGATAAATTAATGGTCCAGTTAATACCCACTTCATTTTCCCTTGTGTTCTGTGTACAAACGTTTTTCACACTTCTAGTCACCAGCACAGAAACAGAGTCTCTTCCTCCGCTCTCAGCACCACCACAGAATGCATTCGTGGGGAGCTTGGAGACCAAATGGGGCTTCTCCAGGTGGGGATAGACTGGGGGTCCCTCCCCTCTAGGCTGTGGACGGCACAGGTAAGGCAGTGCAGTTGTGGCGGCAGAGGGAGAGGACATCGTGACCAGGTGGGTGAGGGCTGAGAACAGAAGCCCCAACCCCTCCCCCCCCAAATAAAATCTGCTGCCTTCAGTAGGTGCCTATGTTGCCTGCCCCCCGTCCTGGGCTTCTCATATTTTGAAACAGGGAAATAAAGCTACATTATGGCAAGTAACTGCAAATGCCCAGTCTGCTCAAATCTGTACAACAGCCAGAATCTTCTGTACTGCTTATAAAAAAGCAAAGTGCAACAGACCTTCATATGGGCTTTGAAGAAGATATTGACGGCCAGCAATTGAATGGACTGGACAAAGGGGGCATAGGACAAGGGGGCATATTTTGCATTCAAATGTGACATGATCTAACATTCAGCATCACATTTCCTCTGAAATGAAGAAAAAATTGTTTGCCCAAATCATAGCCAACATGCATAAGAAACATCATAAACTGTAAGTGCAATGTATCATTGTTATGCCAATCCTCATCACTAACCACTGGTTACCTAGTCAACCCAGTCAACAGAATTGCTTGTGATGTCACCTGTGACACCTGGGTATTAACCCACCTCCATCCTAGCGAACCTTCATTCTAGTCTCTGACTGGGAAGGTTGTGAGATCAGGAAGGCTCTGCTGAGAATTGTTTCCACAGATTTCTCAGAAATTTCTTCAGGACCATTTCCAACCTACAACAAAATGCCTATTGTAGAAGGTAATTTGTTTATTCTGTTCCTAATCTTGCTAGAGTGTAATTCTCCAGCTCTGCCCTCTTGTGGTAGGAGGTGGAAGAAAGGGAATGTCACCTTTGGTTTTTCACAGAGAAAATCAAGGTGGCTTTAGGGATCAGTTAGGAACAAGAACATTCATTACAGTTGTTGGTTTTGAGAGGAAATATTATGGACTGTTGGGAGG
>QEPC01004415.1:233904-260290 GCA_003113815.1 Sphenodon punctatus | reverse complement strand
AACATGCATAAATAATCACCAAGGGTGGTTGAAGGGTGGTTAGCGTCATGTCTGTTTTCACCCTCTCCCTGTTTGCTGTAGTCACCTCTGGTCATGTTTTAGACCTAGATTTTAAGTGCTTTAGGGCAATTGCTTTTTTGTTTTCTTTTACACAAAACCTAGCTCAATTGACTACTGATCTGCGATTGACATCGCTAGCCCCCACCACGATACAAATAAATAAGATGATGATAATGGTGTCAGCAACAAAGTTACCTAATCAATATGCATTTGGGGCATGATCCACTTCCATTTATCTGCCTCTGTTCACTCACGCTGGTCTAAACCAATTCAGCAAAGTGAGGAATATTTTTAATTTACATTAGTAACTTGTCCTAAATTATCTGAGATTATTTATTGGAAGAAGATTATTATTAAAATTTAAAACTAAGCAATGGTTCCTGACATAGCTTGAGTTATGGTGTAATAATTCAGACCTGGTGAATTATTGAGTGGCAATCCAGTCATTGCTTTATGAACTCAAAGCTCTCAAAGGGAGAAGAACAATTCCATGGAATGCCCATAAGCAAGAGATTTGGGAGTTCGATTTCTGATTTAGGGGAAAGTCATGTAACAGACAGCTCCCTGCTGGCATTTTAATTGGATTTACACAGAAGAAATCCAGCTACTTGGCATAATTTATTGCTCGCATAATGATCAGGAGATCAATGTGAAACAGATAGTAGCATATTAAGATTTCAGACTGCGACATAAGCCACTCATTTTTAAAATTAATAATAATAATAATTAATAATAATAATCTTTATTTTTGTATAGCACCCCGCCCCCCGCCATGGCACTTGGCGTGCGTTACATATAACAAATAAACATAACTTCTAATCCTCACAAAAACCCTGAGAGGTAGGTTAAGCTGAGAGAATATTGTGACTGGCCCAAGGTTACCCACTGAGTTTCTGGCTAAGACAAGACTTGAACCGGGGTTCCCACTACTTCCCAGTTTCTATTTCTCCTAATTCTTTGTTAGGGATAATGCCTGTTTGGAGAGTAGCAGGGTAGTCTCTACAATGCTTCATTTGTTTTCATTTCTGAATATATACAGTGCAAATCTGCGGACAGGCTCTCCTGAAGGATAAAGTTTCATAGAAATAGCCCTGGATTGAGTTTTAGAAAACACAAACTAAAATAAACATTTTGAGGGATTATTTCTATGAAGTCACGATACATTCCAGGACCACCAGTGAAACTTTATATGAAATTAATAATCACTAATTCAGTTTGGAAGGGTGAGACCAAATGGACAGTGGTCTCTATCCTCCAACCTTTAGAACTCAAAGGGACAAATGCATTTGACAGTTCTCCATTGATAAATATTTGGTATGCTAGAAAGCCCACAGAAAATTGATGAAGAACCAAGCCATTGCTCTCCCATCAGAAATACACTGGAGAAATGGAAGCGCTGAGCTGCCTAAATCCCATCTGTGGCTTCTAGCAGGTGATAAATAATATTCTTAAATTCCTAAAGTGGTCACTTGCTATTGATTAGGTTGCATGCTAGCAGTTAGCATGGGCACTTTATACCCATAAAGTGTAGATTTCAGTTGTTATCTCCTTACAGCAGTCTTTTCTGATTTAAAATCAGAGTAAGAAAAGAAAGATCTTCATGAAATTCAAAAGCAGCATATCTCCCACATAGCAGCTAATAATGCACTCTGATTAGAAGACACTGCCTATAAAAACAGGGGCACACAAGAACCTGCCTTTACAAAATCAAATCACCTCTCCAAATCACCTGCAAAGCACCTTTTCTCTCTGGCACTTTTCACACAGACACGCTAACACTGATAAAATGTGTGTTACATTTTATTATACATGTTGCAGGGCACCCACCCAGAGAGCACACCTGCAGCCCCGCAACATGTATAATAAAATGTAACACCCATTTCATCAGTGTTAGAGTGCCTGTGTGAAAAGGGCCTCTGATACCCTGTAATTGAGGCTACAACTGAACCTTGTTGTAAATACATGCAGCAGTCTTGCTTTCACTCTGATTATAAGAAATTGTCAATGCAATCCTCCAGAAGGATCAAGGTCTAGCAGTTAACATGAGCACAAGCCCCATTGAAGTGAATGACTCTGCTGCCTGTGCTAACCTCTAGCACATGCATGATATCCAACCAAAGAATTGCAGAATGCCTGTGTGCAACTTTCTTCATTTTCCTATGCGTTTGAGAGTATACGATCTCAAAACAGTTGTGTATTGGAAATCCTCTCTTTGGTTAAAGTTGGCAGCAGCTTAAGGAGACAAATATTCTGGAGGGATTCTTAGCAGCAAAGGTAAATATTTAATATAACAACAACAGCTGATTTGTTCTTTCAACATTTTCACCCCCTCCGTTCCTGGTGTTTTCAAAATGCTCAGTGAAGGCAATGTGAATCCATCCTTTGGGCTCTAGTCCTCAAAATGTTGCATTGGTGCAAGATCAGTCACTTGAATGGGCATTGATGCAGCACTTTGAGAATCAAAGCCTAGAAGAAAGGTTTCACTCAGTACATTCTTCCTGGATGTATTTTTCTCTCTCTCTCCCTCTGTCCCCCTCCCCTTTGTCTCTTCTCCCTTGTCTCTCTTAGAATGTAAGCCCAGAGGGGCAGATACTTCAGCCTGTCTATAATTGCTGATTGGAAAGTACCAGGTACATTGCTTGTGCTATATAAATAATTACTAATAATAATAATAATAATAATAATAAATTATTAAATAAATAAATAATACAGGAATGTCTCACAGGAGCACAAATTTGCTTGATTATAATCATGGGAGTAACTTTGGGCTAAACTTTGGGGGGAATGCTGACCAACATATGCTTTGTCCATATCTCTAGAATTGTGGGGGAGGAGGGGTAAACATGTCCCCTGCATCCCACCCTATAATTACTCCTATGTGCAAGGCTGCCACAGAATTAGCAGTGTAGCTGGGTAGTGAAGCTTTACAGTTGTCATATCAGGAGTCCTGGATTCTAGTCCCTCATGCTCCCACACTACAATTACTCCCATGAATCACTCACTATGTGTTTAGATCTTTCCAAACATTTGCAGTTTATGGTATAAATAAAGAGAAGACATGGCAACAAAAATAGGCAGGTTATTTACAAATCAACAACATTGACTACANAGTTGCACAGAATGCCCTCAGAAGGCAGAATATATTATTATATACCCCATCTATTACAGCATAGCTGTAAATAGATAACTAATGAGAAAGGGAAGGACAGTTGGTTCTGGCCCTCAGGCAGATGAGGCAGGGGCAGTTGCCTTCCCAAATGACCTCCTGCACCAAATGCCCTCCCACATCACCTTTAGCAGGTAGATGGTGCCATCCCTGTACTGGGCAGCCAGGGAACAGGTGAATAAGCAGCTGGTGAGGGCAGAGAGTAGGGATGTACAAACAGAACCGAGTTTGGAAATTCAGCAGCAGCAGCTTTCAACTAGTGGCACTGAAGGAGAGGGGAAGCAAAGGGTGCAGTGCACCCTTTTCAAACCCATACCAGGTAGCAGTGATGGTACTGCCAGTGGCAGCTGACTTCTATTGGGGCTGATGTTGGGTGTGGTGCAGGGGGAGGGGAAGCCTTCCTCTGGAACCAGCACGGTGTGCACCACCTCCATGGGGAGTTTGGGCACATCTCCCTTGATCATAGTGCCCCAAGCAAGCAGAGCTTTATTTAGTCCCTCATCATCGGCTGCTAGCAGCAGGGTGGGCTCCCCTGTTCCACAGGCCTCCCCTGGCAGCATCAGCAGAATGGGCTCCCGTAGCCCTTTGGTGGATCTGGGGAATGAAGGGAGTCAGGCGGGCACCCCAGTCAACATCCTCCATGTCGTTCTCCTCCTTCTCCTCCTCCTGCCTCCCCCTCAGGGAAGAAGGCAGCAGTCTCTGGCAGGAAGATGGGAGGAGCGCCCCACAAGTCAGATGTGTGGGAACACTTCTGCCGGGTGGGGGGTGGGTCGCCAGTATTTTCACTGCGAGGCACAAGTTTGTCATGGGCAGGACCAGGCACACCTCAGCAATTCAGGGATAAGCTGGCACCTGAAATCCCATCATCAGGTTTTGGTGCTGAAAGTACAGGCAGACACAATGGGGTCGAGTAGGTTTCCCTTTTCTCCTGTTCCTGTGGGCAGACCCTCCTCCCCTCAGGGCAAGAGGAAGAGAGGGTAGAGGCACAACAGGCCCCATCTCAACCTGCCCAGGTGCAGTAGCGTCAGCCAGGCCACCATGGAGGAGCTGGAGTGGGAGCAGCAGCCACGGGGAGGGCAGCAACAAGCAGCAATGTGGATCACCAGGCAGTTGGGTGAGATGATTGTTTTGGATGACCAGCCTTTCTCAGTAGTGGAGAACCTGGGGTTCAAATGGCTGATGTCATTGCTTGCACCCCTGCCAAATGCCCTCCCACACCTTCAGCAGGAAGTTGATGCCATCACTGTACCAGGGATCCAGGGAACGGGTAAAGGAGCAGCTGGCTAGGGCAGAAGGGTGCACCGTGCAGTGTGCACTTCACCAGTGACATGTGGAGCAGCTAGAGTTATGCCTATCTCTCCCTGACAGCTCATTGATGGGAGATGCAGGGAGCTATCAGGGGGCAGGCTACAGGTTGGCACTGCTGAACACCGAGGTTCTTGCCAAAAACCACACCTCTGCATTCTTGAGGCAGTTATTGATTGATTATTAATAATTAATATTATTTATTAATTATATATATAGTGGGCTAAAATCAACTTTCCTCCCTTTCTCATTATAACTATCTATATACAGCTGTGCTACAATAAATTAGGCTACCTGGAGCAGCTGTCATGGACAATGGGGCCAACATGATGAAGGCCGTGAGGCATGGCAAATTTGTGGGCATCACGTGTGTAGCACACATCCACCACCTGGTTGTCAAGGATGCCCTGCCAGAGGCAGGAGGTGGAGGCCCCATTGTCATAGAGACTCTCATAGAGACTGCCAGGAAGATCAGCAGGCANTTATATGAAATTAATAATCACTAATTCAGTTTGGAAGGGTGAGACCAAATGGACAGTGGTCTCTATCCTCCAACCTTTAGAACTCAAAGGGACAAATGCATTTGACAGTTCTCCATTGATAAATATTTGGTATGCTAGAAAGCCCACAGAAAATTGATGAAGAACCAAGCCATTGCTCTCCCATCAGAAATACACTGGAGAAATGGAAGCGCTGAGCTGCCTAAATCCCATCTGTGGCTTCTAGCAGGTGATAAATAATATTCTTAAATTCCTAAAGTGGTCACTTGCTATTGATTAGGTTGCATGCTAGCAGTTAGCATGGGCACTTTATACCCATAAAGTGTAGATTTCAGTTGTTATCTCCTTACAGCAGTCTTTTCTGATTTAAAATCAGAGTAAGAAAAGAAAGATCTTCATGAAATTCAAAAGCAGCATATCTCCCACATAGCAGCTAATAATGCACTCTGATTAGAAGACACTGCCTATAAAAACAGGGGCACACAAGAACCTGCCTTTACAAAATCAAATCACCTCTCCAAATCACCTGCAAAGCACCTTTTCTCTCTGGCACTTTTCACACAGACACGCTAACACTGATAAAATGTGTGTTACATTTTATTATACATGTTGCAGGGCACCCACCCAGAGAGCACACCTGCAGCCCCGCAACATGTATAATAAAATGTAACACCCATTTCATCAGTGTTAGAGTGCCTGTGTGAAAAGGGCCTCTGATACCCTGTAATTGAGGCTACAACTGAACCTTGTTGTAAATACATGCAGCAGTCTTGCTTTCACTCTGATTATAAGAAATTGTCAATGCAATCCTCCAGAAGGATCAAGGTCTAGCAGTTAACATGAGCACAAGCCCCATTGAAGTGAATGACTCTGCTGCCTGTGCTAACCTCTAGCACATGCATGATATCCAACCAAAGAATTGCAGAATGCCTGTGTGCAACTTTCTTCATTTTCCTATGCGTTTGAGAGTATACGATCTCAAAACAGTTGTGTATTGGAAATCCTCTCTTTGGTTAAAGTTGGCAGCAGCTTAAGGAGACAAATATTCTGGAGGGATTCTTAGCAGCAAAGGTAAATATTTAATATAACAACAACAGCTGATTTGTTCTTTCAACATTTTCACCCCCTCCGTTCCTGGTGTTTTCAAAATGCTCAGTGAAGGCAATGTGAATCCATCCTTTGGGCTCTAGTCCTCAAAATGTTGCATTGGTGCAAGATCAGTCACTTGAATGGGCATTGATGCAGCACTTTGAGAATCAAAGCCTAGAAGAAAGGTTTCACTCAGTACATTCTTCCTGGATGTATTTTTCTCTCTCTCTCCCTCTGTCCCCCTCCCCTTTGTCTCTTCTCCCTTGTCTCTCTTAGAATGTAAGCCCAGAGGGGCAGATACTTCAGCCTGTCTATAATTGCTGATTGGAAAGTACCAGGTACATTGCTTGTGCTATATAAATAATTACTAATAATAATAATAATAATAAATTATTAAATAAATAAATAATACAGGAATGTCTCACAGGAGCACAAATTTGCTTGATTATAATCATGGGAGTAACTTTGGGCTAAACTTTGGGGGGAATGCTGACCAACATATGCTTTGTCCATATCTCTAGAATTGTGGGGGAGGAGGGGTAAACATGTCCCCTGCATCCCACCCTATAATTACTCCTATGTGCAAGGCTGCCACAGAATTAGCAGTGTAGCTGGGTAGTGAAGCTTTACAGTTGTCATATCAGGAGTCCTGGATTCTAGTCCCTCATGCTCCCACACTACAATTACTCCCATGAATCACTCACTATGTGTTTAGATCTTTCCAAACATTTGCAGTTTATGGTATAAATAAAGAGAAGACATGGCAACAAAAATAGGCAGGTTATTTACAAATCAACAACATTGACTACAGACAGCATAGCAGAGATTAGAGGCTTGATTATACAGAGGGTAAAAGCCTTGCTGATGTATAACAAGGAAGGAAGGAGAGAGAACAGTATTGCTATAAAATCATGAATAGTTGCGTTATGTAGAAGGGACCACCCGCATTTTCATTTTTGGATTTGTTTTTGTTTCTAAATTTAGTTATGTATTTGTTTTCATTTGTAATTTAACTTCATTTTAGTACTTAAATTCATTTAATAAGAACATGTATAAGGGACATAAGTTTTAAATAAATAAATAAAATAAAATAACATAAGTAGTGCCATACTTGATCAGACCAATGGTCCATTGAACCCAGCACCTGTCTGACAGTGGCCAGTCTCAGTCAATTGTAAGAACAGTACACAACAGGTCACAATGGGGGTGATCCATTACCTATTGTTTACTCCCAGCTCCTGACAGTAAGAGGTTACATTCCCCAAACCTACTTCTGGCTAATAGCTGCTAATGGACCTATCCCTCCAGAAACTTGTGCAATCCTGTTTTAAACCCAGCTATACTACTGGCCTGGACCACATCTTCTGGCAACAAATTCTACAACTTAATTTTGTTTCATGAAAAAATACTATTTGTTTTAAATCTGCTACTTGCTAGTTTCATGGAGTGTGCCCTAGTTCTATTACTATTTGAGAGGGTGAATAACCATTCCCTATTTACTTGTTCCACACCACTCATGATTTTATAAACTTCTATCATTTCCCATCTCAGATGTCTCTTCTTCAGGCTGAAGAGTCCCAACATGTCTAGCCTCTGTTCATATGGGAGCCATATAATTTCCCATAATTTTCAGTGGGCATCACTTTGCAGGTCTTGCCTGCATTTAAATAGAGGTTTAACTTTGCCTCTCTGGGACTTTCCAATCTTGCAGAGTGTCCCAGGGTGGCAGAATATCAGAGAGAGACTGGCACGCAGGAGGCAGGCATGGGAGCAGCAGACACTGGCAGACAGTAATCAGGCACAGGAGCAGCAGGCACCAACATTGGCACCTCAAGTATGACAGGGCTTCAACTTGCAGCGAGTACCCCAGGGTGGCTGGATGCCATATGAGGTGGAGATAATGGCAGGCAGGCAGGCAGGTAATGGACAGTTTGCAGCTCCCCAGATGCAAGAGGGTGTAGGGTGGCAGAATATAAGAGAGAAACTGTCAGACAGCAGGAAGGCATAGGAGCAGAAAGCACAGGTATTGACACCAAGTATGACAGGGTTGGGCACCATATGAGGTAGAGATAAGAGCAGGCAGGCACTGGATAGCTGGCACCCCAGATGTAACAGGGTGTCAACTTGCAGAAAGGGCCACAGGAGGGCAGAACATAAGAGAGAGAGAGAGAGAGAGAGAGAGAGAGAGTAGTCTGACAGGCAGGGGGGAGCCAGCATTTGGGCTGGAGGGATTGGGAGCAGAGAGAGTACATGGGCAGAAGCAGTAATGCTCACCCTGGAGTTGGCAGTGTGCCACTTACTCCAAGTCACAGGGAAACTCAGGGAACCACAGCAGAGAAAGGTTCACCTTAAGGAATGCCAGCTGCTGCATCAATTCAGGTGCCATGCATGATAAGGATGTGTTAATAGAATGGGGTTTGGATGTTCGGCCATTCAGCCATTTGACCCAAAAACTTAGTTCAGGTTCATGGGTTCAGTTCTGTGGAGTTCAGACCCCCCCCCAATGTTCGGAAAATTCAGCTGCCTAGAGGCCTGGGGCTCTCCAGGGGGTGCCCGTGGGGGCATGGCAAGCCATTGGAGACACAGCAGCAGNATGTGTGCGTAAAAATACCCACTGAGATGTGTTTGCAATGCCAATTGGCCAGCTGAGACGTCGATCAGATATCTCCTGACTGTCTTGTGACTGTTCCCCCTCCCCTCTGTTGTTTTACTTGCAGTTTGAGCAGGCTTAATTAGCAAACAAAAATGAAACAAATGAAACAAAAACAAATGAAAATCCATTCGTCGTTGCTTTCAGTTGTTTCTTAATTTATTTGTTTTCATTTTCTAGTTACTAAAACTAATGGGTCTTCATTCCTTTTAGTCATTAAACAAAGTGAAAACAAACTGCACACCCCTAATATTTGATGGCTAAATCTTAACATTTGTTTACTATGCCACATGTGTATTAAATACTGAGTTCAATTGTCTGAACATGTGCTCTTCTTAAAATACCATGCAGCATCCTGTACCATTTCCTCTGCAACCTAGGGTATCATATTTGCCCTGTTTTTGTACACTTGTTCTGAAGCACCCAGTGAAGATGTCAGAGATATAACTGCCACACTAGGTGAGACTTACGCTAGAGTTGAGGTGAAGCTAGTCCTTCGGTGAACTCGCACATAACTCTGCTAAACTCCAATGTCCATGAGGTCCCAGAAGCTGTATAATCAGGCCCAGATGATCCCCAGATCGCTGTTGCATGTGAGTGAGACACTCCGAGTTCCAGCCTCGCTTTAAACTCTGATCTGATGTTTAGATCTGATCTATTTATCAGATCTGAGGGTGTTTACAGACATGACGCTAACCCCAGTTTAACCACACTTGAACTTTTCTTATACATGTTGCAGGGCTGTATTGGTGCCCTATGCAGTCCTGCAACATGCTTAAGAAATGTTTAAGTGTGGTTAAAAACACCCTGAGTTTAAAGCTAAGCTGGAACTCGCAGTGTCTCACATGCAACAGTGATCAGGGGATCACCTGGGGCTGATTATACAGCTTCTGGGACCCCACAGACATTGGAGTTTAGCAGAGTTTACGTGTGAGTTCACCCCATCTATGCGCAGGCTAGGGTTTGCTTTCAGACAGCCTTGTGAGCTCTAGGAAGGAGCTGGGGTATGTCAGAAATGAATCCCTCATTTATAAAACATATGCATGAAAAGGGACATTTACATTTGCCTCCCTTCTTAATGGAATATTATTGATTGCTGTAATCACAAAATGTATGAAGACTAGGCATCCGGTTTATTGTAACCACTGCTTATCTTGCTGCTTTTAGGCCATTTTTAAACACAGGCAGGTCCGGTCCGTGTGCAGCAGGTGGAGCGCTGCTGCATGGTCTGTGCATGGGAGGAGGGTGCAGATAGGTGCACACCCAATTACACCCACCTCCACACATGGAACAACCCACCTTTTCGCCGGTTGCTCTGTGAATGGGGGATGGGTGGAGGTGGGTCTAGATGGGTGGAGGTGCATGGGTCACAAAAGCACACGCCCACAAACCTCCACATTCAAATGAGATGCTCCCACACGTGGACACTGGGTGCCCATGCGTGGGAGCATCTCGTTTTAAAATGCCCGTAATCATTTCACTGTTCTGTTATCCAGTACTTCTCTGGGTGAAAACAGACATGACGCTAACCACCCTTTAACTACCCTTGGTGGTTATTTATGCATGTTGTAGGGCTGTATTGGTGCCCTATGCAGCCCTGCAACATGCATAAATAATCACCAAGGGTGGTTGAAGGGTGGTTAGCGTCATGTCTGTTTTCACCCTCTCCCTGTTTGCTGTAGTCACCTCTGGTCATGTTTTAGACCTAGATTTTAAGTGCTTTAGGGCAATTGCTTTTTTGTTTTCTTTTACACAAAACCTAGCTCAATTGACTACTGATCTGCGATTGACATCGCTAGCCCCCACCACGATACAAATAAATAAGATTATGATAATGGTGTCAGCAACAAAGTTACCTAATCAATATGCATTTGGGGCATGATCCACTTCCATTTATCTGCCTCTGTTCACTCACGCTGGTCTAAACCAATTCAGCAAAGTGAGGAATATTTTTAATTTACATTAGTAACTTGTCCTAAATTATCTGAGATTATTTATTGGAAGAAGATTATTATTAAAATTTAAAACTAAGCAATGGTTCCTGACATAGCTTGAGTTATGGTGTAATAATTCAGACCTGGTGAATTATTGAGTGGCAATCCAGTCATTGCTTTATGAACTCAAAGCTCTCAAAGGGAGAAGAACAATTCCATGGAATGCCCATAAGCAAGAGATTTTGGAGTTCGATTTCTGATTTAGGGGAAAGTCATGTAACAGACAGCTCCCTGCTGGCATTTTAATTGGATTTACACAGAAGAAATCCAGCTACTTGGCATAATTTATTGCTCGCATAATGATCAGGAGATCAATGTGAAACAGATAGTAGCATATTAAGATTTCAGACTGCGACATAAGCCACTCATTTTTAAAATNAGAAGTTTTATGCAGAAGTTCAAAGAGCTGGATGTTTAAGATCTGGGTGAGTGATTTAGACACACAGAACATTCAGGATGTAACAGCAAACACGCAGGAGAAATGTGTGCGTAAAAATACCCACTGAGATGTGTTTGCAATGCCAATTGGCCAGCTGAGACGTCGATCAGATATCTCCTGACTGTCTTGTGACTGTTCCCCCTCCCCTCTGTTGTTTTACTTGCAGTTTGAGCAGGCTTAATTAGCAAACAAAAATGAAACAAATGAAACAAAAACAAATGAAAATCCATTCGTCGTTGCTTTCAGTTGTTTCTTAATTTATTTGTTTTCATTTTCTAGTTACTAAAACTAATGGGTCTTCATTCCTTTTAGTCATTAAACAAAGTGAAAACAAACTGCACACCCCTAATATTTGATGGCTAAATCTTAACATTTGTTTACTATGCCACATGTGTATTAAATACTGAGTTCAATTGTCTGAACATGTGCTCTTCTTAAAATACCATGCAGCATCCTGTACCATTTCCTCTGCAACCTAGGGTATCATATTTGCCCTGTTTTTGTACACTTGTTCTGAAGCACCCAGTGAAGATGTCAGAGATATAACTGCCACACTAGGTGAGACTTACGCTAGAGTTGAGGTGAAGCTAGTCCTTCGGTGAACTCGCACATAACTCTGCTAAACTCCAATGTCCATGAGGTCCCAGAAGCTGTATAATCAGGCCCAGATGATCCCCAGATCGCTGTTGCATGTGAGTGAGACACTCCGAGTTCCAGCCTCGCTTTAAACTCTGATCTGATGTTTAGATCTGATCTATTTATCAGATCTGAGGGTGTTTACAGACATGACGCTAACCCCAGTTTAACCACACTTGAACTTTTCTTATACATGTTGCAGGGCTGTATTGGTGCCCTATGCAGTCCTGCAACATGCTTAAGAAATGTTTAAGTGTGGTTAAAAACACCCGGAGTTTAAAGCTAAGCTGGAACTCGCAGTGTCTCACATGCAACAGTGATCAGGGGATCACCTGGGGCTGATTATACAGCTTCTGGGACCCCACAGACATTGGAGTTTAGCAGAGTTTACGTGTGAGTTCACCCCATCTATGCGCAGGCTAGGGTTTGCTTTCAGACAGCCTTGTGAGCTCTAGGAAGGAGCTGGGGTATGTCAGAAATGAATCCCTCATTTATAAAACATATGCATGAAAAGGGACATTTACATTTGCCTCCCTTCTTAATGGAATATTATTGATTGCTGTAATCACAAAATGTATGAAGACTAGGCATCCGGTTTATTGTAACCACTGCTTATCTTGCTGCTTTTAGGCCATTTTTAAACACAGGCAGGTCCGGTCCGTGTGCAGCAGGTGGAGCGCTGCTGCATGGTCTGTGCATGGGAGGAGGGTGCAGATAGGTGCACACCCAATTACACCCACCTCCACACATGGAACAACCCACCTTTTCGCCGGTTGCTCTGTGAATGGGGGATGGGTGGAGGTGGGTCTAGATGGGTGGAGGTGCATGGGTCACAAAAGCACACGCCCACAAACCTCCACATTCAAATGAGATGCTCCCACACGTGGACACTGGGTGCCCATGCGTGGGAGCATCTCGTTTTAAAATGCCCGTAATCATTTCACTGTTCTGTTATCCAGTACTTCTCTGGGTGAAAACAGACATGACGCTAACCACCCTTTAACTACCCTTGGTGGTTATTTATGCATGTTGTAGGGCTGTATTGGTGCCCTATGCAGCCCTGCAACATGCATAAATAATCACCAAGGGTGGTTGAAGGGTGGTTAGCGTCATGTCTGTTTTCACCCTCTCCCTGTTTGCTGTAGTCACCTCTGGTCATGTTTTAGACCTAGATTTTAAGTGCTTTAGGGCAATTGCTTTTTTGTTTTCTTTTACACAAAACCTAGCTCAATTGACTACTGATCTGCGATTGACATCGCTAGCCCCCACCACGATACAAATAAATAAGATTATGATAATGGTGTCAGCAACAAAGTTACCTAATCAATATGCATTTGGGGCATGATCCACTTCCATTTATCTGCCTCTGTTCACTCACGCTGGTCTAAACCAATTCAGCAAAGTGAGGAATATTTTTAATTTACATTAGTAACTTGTCCTAAATTATCTGAGATTATTTATTGGAAGAAGATTATTATTAAAATTTAAAACTAAGCAATGGTTCCTGACATAGCTTGAGTTATGGTGTAATAATTCAGACCTGGTGAATTATTGAGTGGCAATCCAGTCATTGCTTTATGAACTCAAAGCTCTCAAAGGGAGAAGAACAATTCCATGGAATGCCCATAAGCAAGAGATTTTGGAGTTCGATTTCTGATTTAGGGGAAAGTCATGTAACAGACAGCTCCCTGCTGGCATTTTAATTGGATTTACACAGAAGAAATCCAGCTACTTGGCATAATTTATTGCTCGCATAATGATCAGGAGATCAATGTGAAACAGATAGTAGCATATTAAGATTTCAGACTGCGACATAAGCCACTCATTTTTAAAATTAATAATAATAATAATTAATAATAATAATCTTTATTTTTGTATAGCACCCCGCCCCCCGCCATGGCACTTGGCGTGCGTTACATATAACAAATAAACATAACTTCTAATCCTCACAAAAACCCTGAGAGGTAGGTTAAGCTGAGAGAATATTGTGACTGGCCCAAGGTTACCCACTGAGTTTCTGGCTAAGACAAGACTTGAACCGGGGTTCCTACTACTTCCCAGTTTCTATTTCTCCTAATTCTTTGTTAGGGATAATGCCTGTTTGGAGAGTAGCAGGGTAGTCTCTACAATGCTTCATTTGTTTTCATTTCTGAATATATACAGTGCAAATCTGCGGACAGGCTCTCCTGAAGGATAAAGTTTCATAGAAATAGCCCTGGATTGAGTTTTAGAAAACACAAACTAAAATAAACATTTTGAGGGATTATTTCTATGAAGTCACGATACATTCCAGGACCACCAGTGAAACTTTATATGAAATTAATAATCACTAATTCAGTTTGGAAGGGTGAGACCAAATGGACAGTGGTCTCTATCCTCCAACCTTTAGAACTCAAAGGGACAAATGCATTTGACAGTTCTCCATTGATAAATATTTGGTATGCTAGAAAGCCCACAGAAAATTGATGAAGAACCAAGCCATTGCTCTCCCATCAGAAATACACTGGAGAAATGGAAGCGCTGAGCTGCCTAAATCCCATCTGTGGCTTCTAGCAGGTGATAAATAATATTCTTAAATTCCTAAAGTGGTCACTTGCTATTGATTAGGTTGCATGCTAGCAGTTAGCATGGGCACTTTATACCCATAAAGTTTAGATTTCAGTTGTTATCTCCTTACAGCAGTCTTTTCTGATTTAAAATCAGAGTAAGAAAAGAAAGATCTTCATGAAATTCAAAAGCAGCATATCTCCCACATAGCAGCTAATAATGCACTCTGATTAGAAGACACTGCCTATAAAAACAGGGGCACACAAGAACCTGCCTTTACAAAATCAAATCACCTCTCCAGATCACCTGCAAAGCACCTTTTCTCTCTGGCACTTTTCACACAGACACGCTAACACTGATAAAATGNTGCGAGGGTGTCAATAGTGGCACCACACATTGTGGCCTCCACCAAATCCAAAGGTCGCGCCAGTGCTGACCTGCCCCCACCCCCATGCCTCCGGAGCCCAAACAGCCACACTCGGGTGCCCAGCATTCTTCAGACGACGAGCCCGAACCATCAGGGATTGTGACCACTCGACCCCAGCATGCCACCCCTCTGCCTTCAGATAGCAACTCGGAGGCCTCAGAATCCAACATGCCCCAGATGCTGACAGGCGGTACTACAGCAGCCGGCAGGGAGCCAATGTTGTCTGCAGACACCTGCACCAGATCTGAGGGTAAAAACACAATGAGCCGGTTAATGGAATTGGCTGGGGGGATGGGACTGGAATGGGGGGCTCATGTGGAGTGCAATGCATCAATCGGGCACATGCCTGGAAGCGGGGGGGATGTGACAGGGAATGGGGAAACAAAGCGGCAAGCACATGGGATCATATGCCCAATCGACACGTTGTATGCCCTCAGGTGCCAGGGAGTATGTGAAGACCTCTGATGTGGACAAAGCAAGCACTGCTGGACCACTCGTGGACTTCATGACATGTCCTGATGATGGTAGGCAAAGGACAATCAGAGGGAATTGATGGGTGGGGGGTGGTAATTGAAGGGTGCTGGGGGATTGAGAGGTGATGTGTTTGAATAAACATGCCCATGATTGAGGACCATGTCCACACCCATGACACAAAGCAACCTAATACCATTTACCCTCATATGCAGGGAGCCAGGAACCCCGGATAGGTGAGCACAGTGGAAGGGACCCGCCACCAGCAGATGAAGGTAGATATGGTTACACAGAGGGCCATTAAATTATGGGCCACAGTTCTCAGGGGGTGGGGGGAAGTTGGGGATGGCTGGACTTGTATAGATATACCCCCCCATTCTACTTAGACAGCCCAATGTCACGCCCACTTCAAGAGCTGTTTACACCACCCCACAACACACAGTAACCCAGTGACCCCCCCACCCCCTATCCAAACCACCCAACAGCCAGGGACAATAAACAGGTATAATCACTTCCAGCTATGGGAGCACCTGTCCACTACCCCTCCCTCACAGAACATCCAGCCCATGGTGAGGATGTCCTGATGGGGCCTGTACCTGGAGCTGAGAGGATGAGGAAGCACCGCGCAAGGACTCACTGGTGCCGTGAAGATCTGGTGGAGGATCTCCTTCAGATGGGGACCAGACAGGAGGAAGAGATTAGGGATGCCATCCAGCATATAGAGGTGGGGCAGGATAGGTAAATGCAGCAGCTGGCTGGTGTTCACCAAAGGAACCTCCTTTCTGAAATGTATTTATTTTATTTTATTTATTTAAAATTAATTTAAAATTAGGAAGGATCGGTGGTTGGAGAAGGGGGACTGGAACAAACACTTCCAGAGGATCGATACCCTCCAAAGGTCACTCCAGAGGATGCATCAGTAACACATACAGCGGATGGATGAATCACTGAACCTCGGAAGACCCCTCCTCATCCACACCGGGGCTGCTGGTGCCTTGATCACCACAACTGGGTTAGTGATACCCAGAACTGCACAACCACATGACCCACCTCCATGTGCCTCATCTGATCCTCCCCCCAGGGAGCCAGCACCGTCAGTCAGAGCCCAGAGGTCCCATCTCCAAAACACGGTCCCTGGTCTACGACAGGAGACAGCCATACCCTCCAACAGCTAGCAGGGAACCAGCTGGAGGACACCGCCCTTAACAGTGGCTGGAGATGGAAGACAATTAGATGCACCTGTCACATCAGAAGATTCGGAGGCTAATGAATCAACAACCTCTCCTTCACTACCAAGCCACAAGAAAGGGCACCCAAAGAAATCCAAGGGGGACAGAGGACAGGGCAAGTGATAAAAAGCTATACCTCGCTATAAAGATTTTACCTGCATCCTTATGCTCATTTTGGTGATATTTGGATGAGGGCCTTTAGCTTGATTGTAACTTGTTGATCCACATGCACCAGTGCTGGGCCCATAGAAGACAGGTGACTACCGGAAATCACCTGCCAGATCTTTTGCCTCCTCATTCCGCCCATCCCTCCCCCCACCACACACTACAAACCAACCCATACAATGCTCCTGTCCATGGTCCTGACCCTTTGACTGTGATGGTTGCTCTGCAGCGTTCATCTAGTTCTTGGGTGATGTTATTTCAAAGTGTTTGGGCTGTGGAGGCAGAGTGCATAAGGTGATTGGATACTGGCATGTGATGAATGTACTGAGGGACGTGTCTGAGACCTGAACTGTTTTTATACCAATCTGAGTGCAAGGAAAGTTATGGGATGGTGAGGGTTTGGGTGCAATAACAGAGCCATTAGGGGTGCTCTGGCGAAAGAGAGGAATTAGGCAATATCATGGTGTGGTGCTCCTAATCTATGTCAGACTGTGGTCCAGGCATGACACATGTTGTTTCAGAGCTGCCCGTATACTCTTCGCATAGCGGTACTCTCTTGGGTTGTCCTCCTGTCTGCAGATGGGCACTGGACCTGGGGCACGGTCGATGAAGCACCAGGTTGTCAAGTGCAGCCCCACAGGTCTCACATATATTTTGCAGTACGCAGTTGGCCCCAGTCATGAGAGCAACAGTCTCCACTTTGAAGTCGAGGCGCGTGGCCAGGCATCTCCAACTTTATTTGAGGGCACTGAATGACCTCTCCACAACCGTGCAAGCTGCACATAATGGTTATTATAATGCTTGTGGGCTCGGGCCACTTGGAAGACCTTCATTAACCATCGGAGGTGTGGATAGGCGGGGTCCCTGATGATGACCAGGGGCATTGCCACCCTCTTGATGCAGGTCATGGTGGGATCCCCAAACTCCCTGATGTACGTGCAGGCAAACAGAGGGGAGATGGCAAGGATCCGTGCATCATGGCTGCATCCAGAGTGCCCGGTGAAGATGTCAGTGAAGCAGCCTCTGTCATCGACAATCGCCTGTAGCTGTAGGGAGTGATGCCCATGGTGACTGATGAATTCTGCTGCTTCATCATTGGGGGGGCCGCATGATCTCGATGTGTGTGCCATCGATCACACCAAGACAGTTTGGGAAGCCTGCTGTTTGAAACCCGGCCATGACCTGGTGCTGGTCCATGAGCTGGATCACCTGGTTAAGGAACACCACCGCCATGACCTCACAGAAGTCAAGGATGATAGTAGAGACAGTGATGATCCCCACTCCAAACTGCTGCACAACTGACCTACAGGAGTCTGTGTGGCCAGGCACCATATAGCGATGGCGCAACGCTGTACCACAGGGATGGGTGCCCGCATATTGGTGCATCGGTCAAGCCATGGGGAGAGGCGGTGCATGATCCTCATGAATAGAGCGCATTCCATTCGGAAGTTCACATGCCATGCTTCATCATTCCACTCATTGAGCACCCTCGACCACCATTGGGCAGTTTGGGGAATGATCCAGTGGAGGCGATAGATGGGCATTGCCATGTAGATGCAAGTGGTGGCTGCAGTAATGTGCCACTGCAGGCTCCAGGTGATCCTTCACAGCTGGCCATTGTTCCGGCACCACACTGAGAGGATCCGTGTCACGGAGCGTAGCTGTGACAGTGCCAGGAGACCAGTCATGTGCTGCCTGTTCCTGAATGAGCTCCTGAACAATGTGGCCTGTTGCTCAAGCAGGGCCAGGAGGATTGCGCATGATCTCTCGTGTGGCTCGACACCAACTACAGTGATGAGCTCATGCTGCCTGAACCACTCCGCGATGCAGTGAAGTAGGCGCCTACAGGAGGCTACTTGCTCCACCATGGTACAGGTCACAACAAGAGGGAGCAGTAAGGCTAACTCGACTGCAAAGGCGTTGTATACTGTACTGCTGAGGCAAACTATGGCCAAAGAGCCTGTGCCGGATCCCGTTCTATATAGACACTCATTGGTGACCTCATGGTTGGTGCCACACTGCTAGTCCATGCCCTAACTATCATGGTCTCTGTAATCAGCATGTGGGGTTGTGGGCCTGCAGCAACCCTCCCAGTAGCAATGTGGATCAATGTGTTACCACGGCCCATATGCCACCCTCACCCATGCCTTCATTACCTCGAGGCTAGACTACTACAACACGCTCTACGTGGGGCTTCCCTTGATACTGGTCTGGAGGCTGCAGCTAGTACAGAATGCGGTGGCCCATCTCCTTACAGGAATGGGTCGGCAGGAGCACATAACGCCTGTGCTCCATACTCTGCACTGGCTGCCTATAGCATACCGAGCCAGATTCGAGGTGTTAGTCTTGGTTTATAAAGCCCTGCACAGTCTGGGCCCCTCATACCTCAGGGACCGCCTCACCCTCCATGCCTCAGAGCGATCCCTTCGGTCCACCAGGGGCGCCTTTGTGGAGGTCCCTCGTGTAAAACGGGGGGCTTCAATGGAGAGGGCATTCTCGGTGGCTGGGCCACGACTTTGGAACTCCCTCCCGGAGGAAGCCTGCCTAGCTCCAGGTCTGCTGGCTTTTTGCTGAGCCTGCAAGACTTGGCTGTTCGCCCAGGTCTTCGGAGGGGAGGGTGGGGTAGTTGGGGGTAAATATGGGGGGTTTTAAGATATTTTTAATATATTGTTGCATTTTTGAGTATTTTTATTGTATTTTTGTATATCTTTGGTTATTGTACACTACCCTGAGATGCCGTAGGCATGAGTGGAGTGGCTAATAAATACAAAGAAATAAATAAAATAAATAATTAAATAAATATGCACTTCCATTCCTTTCATAGCTCCTGCATTCCTCAAACAGCTCCCCCTCCTTCTATTCCCGACTCATTCCCTGCAACTGCCCTTGGTGTCTGCATGCCACCCTTACCTTCCGACCTTATGGGAGTGCTGGAAACCTCCATCTGGCTCCAGTTCCCACTGATGCACCTGGTCTCATTCTTTCCATCTTTCTTGGAGCAAACCGGACATGGCTGCTAATGACTCCAGCTATGGTCCTCATTTCCAGGGCCATCCCAGCACCCACACTTGGAGTGTTTGGGCCACCATGTCCCTTGCAGATTTGTGGCACAGAGGTGACATACAGCAGCTGCTGGGCTCTCCGGATAGTGCAAGGACTGGGTATGACCTCTTGAGCTCCGAGCTCCTGTCGCTCCATCATCCCATAAGCGGGCTGAAGTGCTGGGTATTGTCAAAGAAATCAGGACACACTCTGTGTATGGAAGGAATCTATCAGAGAAACTTTATTTCTTATCTAACAGCTGTCAGGAGGGTCCTAGGTCCACAGGGCTTCCCCTATAGAACTAGACTCCCTCCTTAGCCAAAATGAAGAACACTTTTTATAGACTTTTCTGGTTACAGGCAAAGAGACATGTCTTATCAGTTAGAAAACCAGTTTGGAGCAGTGTTAAACACAAAACTGCTTGAAAGACAGTTTATATTAGAGAAGAACATCTTCAAGGATAGTAAGAACAAACTCTTACAGAAAGTAAAAAACAAGCTTGCGTATATGTGTGAAGGGCAATCTTTATCTATTGCAATTCTGTAATGAGTACATGGAGCATTGTAAGAACTCAGCTCATCTCTGTCATTTCTGTCCCAAGTTTTCAGGCCTCAGCTGAAGAGCTTCCACAATTCCCTCCTTTTGTGAAATTTTGGCACAACCTGTGTTCAAACTCTTATAGCCATTAACCCATAAATGTCTACTTGTTCCAAGTCTCTAACATTCTGTATTTCTTCATACATATTAAATATTTCTTTCCTTTGCTCCAGGTTTACGCCATGTGTTATTTGTTTAGCACTGTGGTGCAAGCAGCGTTTTATAAGCAACATTAATAACTGTATGAAACAAATAAGCCAATATTAGCTCCAAATACAATTAAGACATTATAAAAGAACTTTGATCCCCATCCTCCCAACCAAGACCAAAGACTGCATTGGTCTGTTTCGTGGAGTTTAGCAACTGCTTCTCTAATATGTGTGGTTTGTTCTAAAATGGAATGTATACACAACACTCTTTTCCTATTAGGGGACATACCCCTCCCTTGCTGGCCAAAATGAAATCCAAAGCTATTCGAATCTGCAAAACCATTTGCCTAATGCTACCCATTTTGGTGGCTATAGTCTCAAAGCCTTGGGTTGTTGCATTGGCTACTCTCTCCAGCACTCCAGCAACCAGCTTTAATTCTCTAACAGAGTATGCAACTCCAAGTCCGGGAAGAGTGATACCCCAAAACTTTTGGGCTTCAGTGATTTCCCTTTGATTCCGGAGTTTGCCCTCAGGAAGGGTGGACATGAATCTTATAGCGGGAGCTAGGGCTGCGATGAAACATGAGCCACTAAAATGTGCAGGGAGGTGTTTGTAAGCTTTGTTACCACAAACAAAGTAGTGTCCTACCAGGGCTGTGACCCCACAAGAACAGGTATGGGTATACATGAAAACCTGATGGTAATATCCTGTTATATTATAATGTAATGTGTAGGGGTGTAATCAGGAAGGAAGACACTGTTCTGTACTGATCCATTTTTGACAATGGTGACATTACAAGTGGAATTACCTACAAAATATCCAGTGCCATTACATTGCAAGCAAATTGGGACATGTTGAGAAGCAATTATATATATAAATTCAAAAACATTACACTGTACCACTGCCCATATGGAGTGTGGAGGTAACTCAAACATGTATGGGGTTTCAAGCTCAGTACTATTAAGCGGGTAGGCATACATAGGGATACCTCCATGGGCATGTACAGGAACGTGAGCACAACTCCAACAATTAGACTTATTCAGATCTCTATGAAGTTGTTCAATGGTTAATAAGAATGCATTTTCAATCTGCATAGGGTGGTTTGCTCTTGGTGTCAAGTGTGTTTTTACTGGCATGTTAACAGTCAAAGTTAACTTCTGTGTCTTGGGCAGTCCGGAACATAATTATGCAGATAACAGCGGTGCAGCCTATCCAGAAGGCAATGAAGCAAATCCATTTAGAGAACCAACTGTTTGGAAGGGTCTTTTCTCTTCCCTCTAAGGTGGTAAAGGTGTTGTGGTACATCCTCTTCGCTCTGGAGTGACAAATCCTCTTCTAGTGCAGGGGAGAGGTTACCAGCACTTTCACCCTGTCCCTCTGACCTTATTTCTACAGGTGCAGAGGTCTTTTTACAATGTAAGGATTGAACCCAGGATGGACGGCTCTGGCACTTTACAGCAGTATTGGCGGTAATAAGTACCTGGAAAGGGCCTTTCCAGTGGGGTTCCAAGGCTGTCTTCCTCTGGTGAACCTTGATGTGGACCCAGTCTCCTGGCTGTAGGTTGTGACATGCTGCACGAGGTTCCTGGGGAAGGGATTCCTGGACCTGTGAATGAAAAGCCTTGACACACTTCATTAGTGCATGACAATAGGTTAGAACAGTTTCATCAACCAAATCAATGTTCATTACATGGGCTGATACAGGAAGGGAGCTAGGGAGCCTCATGGGCCTTCCCATTAAAATCTCATGTGGTGATAGGCCAGTCTTTCTGTTGCATGATGATCTCATGCTCATGAGGGCTAAGGGCAAACCGTCTGGCCATTTGTGACTTGTTTCATGGCAAATTTTAGCTATCATGTTTTTCAAGACGCCATTCTGTCTTTCCACTGCTCCTGCAGACTGAGGGTGATATGAGCAATGAAAGTTCTGTTGAATCTTATGGGCCTTGCAAATCTCTTTCATAACTTGGCCCGTGAAATGAGTTCCTCTGTTGCTGTTGATACAAAGGAATCCTGAATCGAGGGATAAATTCTTTCAAAAGTTTCTTACTGTCAGGGGACGGAGGCGGCCAGGGAGCACTCGGTTTAGAGGGGTGCTGCAGCACCACCCCGTAGGAAGCCCCGCCCTCCGTAAACAGCAACGGGGCTCGCCGACGCAAGCCCCGCCCTCGCCACCGAGCCTAAGCCCCGCCCATCAAGAACGACGGCGGGGATCGCAGGAGCAAGCCCCGCCCCTGTCTCTTATACACATCTAGATGTGTATAAGAGACAGGGGCGGGGCCTGAGGGATAAGAACCAGTGCCGCCAGGAAGCCGGCGCTGGTGATTTGGGAAACCGGCCCTGTGCGACTAGAGCCTAATGGCGAGCTAACGAGTGTCAATTATGATTGTTGAGTGTGTCCATAGCCCCGTGAGTCTGTGTCGCCCTAACCCGTCTTCCTGGTGTGCATCGTGAGCGAGTGGTGAGTCAACGTGCGTGCGTGTCCTGCCCTGTTCCCCCCTCCCTTTGCTTCTTGTTTCTGTGGGACCCTTGCTTGTGAGTTTGATTGCCCGCATCCCTCCTCCAGTGGGGCCCAGTGCACTCCCCTTCCCTGGTGTATCCATCCCCTTCCTTCCTGCTCCCCGCGTTCCTAGTACAGCTGTGTGCGTGTGTCTTGGGGCAGACTTGGGAAACCGGCCCTGTGCGACTTGAGCCTAATGGCGAGCGAACGAGTGTCAATTACGATTGTTGAGTGTGTCCATAGCCCCGTGAGTCTGTGTCGCCCTAACCCGTCTTCCTGGTGTGCATCGTGAGCGAGTGGTGAGTCAACGTGCGTGCGTGTCCTGCCCTGTTCCCCCCTCCCTTTGCTTCTTGTTTCTGTGGGACCCTTGCTTGTGAGTTTGATTGCCCGCATCCCTCCACCAGTGGGGCCTAGTGCACTCCCCTTCCCTGGTGTATCCATCCCCTTCCTTCCTGCTCCCCGCGTTCCTAGTACAGCTGTGTGCGTGTGTCTTGGGGCAGACCTGGGAAACCCCCAACTCAGTGGCGCCCTATGATGATAGAGGCCTGTTCTCCTTAATTGGAGGTAACGGCCACACTTCTATCCTGACGGGCATTTTTCCACGAGCGTTCCTAGCCCTGAGTGGGGTGACCCCGGGTAGTGTGCGAGTGGTAATAAGCCTGTGTAGCCCCTCCCCTGTGACACTTACTGACTGTAATAGTGTCAGCTTTTGCACATGGGTACGCTTCTATCCATCCAGAAAACATGCAAACAAGCACTAATACATATTCATATGATAAACATTTTGGTAACTGAATAAAATCAATCTGAATATTTACAAACAGCCCCATGGTGGGGGTGTGTGCTGCCCTTTGTGTTTTACATGTTTGCCCATGTTGTGAGCCAGACAGATGAGGCAGGTCTGGCAATATTGTTGAGCCACAGTAGGAAAATTTGGAGCATGCCAGTCATGCTTAACTGCTTCAATCATTCCCCCTTTGCTCAAGTGGGCCACGCTGTGGTGCACGTGAGCAAGGTAAGGGAGAAGGATCATGGGTGCGACCAGGCGGCTGTCCGGGAACACTACAAATGATCAGGGTGCAAAAAACACCCTGCCATTCTCCAAGTATCTTTTTCATTTTCTGGAGACTGATCTTGAAGGAGGGCAACATCATTAAGAGTTGCCATAGGAGACTTACATAAGATACATCCATTGCATGAAATGATTTGCCAGTTCTCAATTTATATATTTTTGCACACATGTCAATCAAGATGGATTCTATAATATATACAGGCCAAACTAAGATGTATAAATGCCCACTAATCTGGCTCCTCCAGTGCACAAGAGTCTTCTCGCAATCTTTTCACTACATTCCAACCCTGGATATTTATATTCTTCCAACTGAGGCCTGTAATCCTCATTCACATTTCTTCAAACAATGCTACCTCTTACGCATGTGATGGCACATGTACAAAGCATTAAACAATTAACATACTACTAATCAATACTATTACAACAAGATGCAAGACCAAAGTAAAAATGCATCTGCTTTGGGTAATTAAGCATAATTGCCCTAATTGCTAACAGCATAAGGAAATTAACACACAAACATCTCAGTTACTTCAATAAATTCAGTAGCCACCACCAGGAAGTAGAAAGCCATGTTGGTGCGAGGCAAGAAGGAACGGTAAACTTTCTGCAAAATATAAACATAAATGTTAAAACCATACACAGAAGCTATTTTCTAGCAAAGCAAAGCAATGTAGCTCTGACACAGAGGTTCACAGCTGTGTCTAAAGGTGCAGGAATCATGTTGTTGATTACTCCTGCCATCTCAGTTTGCCTCTGTTGAGACAAATAAGTATTGAGTCACCAGTTCTCATCACTCGATATGTATTCCCTTCACCTGTGGCTATTACCGCCATGACAAATTTGCTAAATCATGCACCCTGCCGTGTGTGACCTCCTATCACAACATCTTTTTTTAACAGGGGAGTGTACCCTAGAAGGTCAGGTTATTTACACTCCACTTGTTGCTGGGCATGAAGATGAGCAATAGATATTCCAGCGCCAGTCACCTCCATGACTCCAATCCACAAGGTTGTGTGGGAGTTAAAGCAAGCCGGGATATGAAGGTTTGCCCCACTTACAACCTTGTTTATTTCAATACCGGGTAAATGGGAACCTGAGTCTGTCCAGGTGATCTCATTTCCATCAGAATCAGGTGTCTTAATTGCCACCGCCTCAGCCCACCCCTGCAAGGTACCCATAGGGGTAAGCTGTCTCATTTATTTGAGCAGTGTGTTACTGCAGCTCATAGTATTCACAGGACAGTGCGTGCCTCTGGCTGTAGCATAAAACATGGGAATCTTTCTTTATCTCCCCCCAAGATGTCATTAGGAGCTTCCACCCCTCGGGACTGGAACATCTGATCCACAACACTGTTGTATTGGATAATTGGGTAATTAGGGAGGGGTCCCTAGCATAGACATTATACATTGTCACAGGGACTTTCCAGATAATCTCAATCACGTACTTCCACAAATCACCTCCCCACAACAGCCCATCATGGATTAATCATGTATTTCCTTTTTAAAAATTTTTTTTTATTCTGTTCTCATTTGGGGGGCCCAAAGAGTTTGTATTTGCAATGTCCCATGAGTTTATACAATTGTAATTTGGGTTGGGACATCTCCAGCGCATTCTGAAAGGCCATAGCCATGGCCATCAATTCTGCATATTGGCCAGTGTCCCTTCCCATGCTGAACTAAGGCAGTGCCCATAGCTGGTTGTAAAGCAGCTGCTTTTCAAACCCACTCCCCCTTTCAGATATTTCACCAAGCCATCCGGGAACCAAGCATAACATTTATCCCTCTCTGGCAACTACTCAAAGAGAACTCTCTACTCGGGCTGTCGGGGGGGAGGATCCACACCTGGGGTACTGTTGAACCAGTAGGTTCACTCTGATAGCTTTGCCCCCCTGCTTCTCTTCCTTAACATTTTTAATCTGCCCTAGCATTCCAATTAATTTCTTCACTTAAACACAAACAAGATACCACAAGATATCAAGCACCAAAACAAAACCTGCGGCTTCTGTTCTGGTACCTCTCACTAGTTCTAAACCTTTTATTCCTAGTTATTTAACTAAAGACACTAACATCAACATATTGAATTAAGACAGCCTTCTGTAAAAATCACATCATCAAGATCTTTCTTTAAAATTTGGGGAAAAAGAGAAGGTGATTCAGTATAGCCCTGTGGCAATCTTGTCCAGGTGTATTGACATCCTCGATAGGTAAAGGCAAAAAGAAATTGACTGTCAGGGTGAATAGGGATAGAAAAAAAGCAGAACATAAATCCACAACTGTAAAAATATGTAGAGGTAGGTGGAATATAAGACAATACAGTAACAGGATTAGGAATAACAGGAAAATGGGTA
>QEPC01004415.1:203179-233804 GCA_003113815.1 Sphenodon punctatus | reverse complement strand
GGGGGGGGGGGGCATCAAGTAGACCCAGCTTCAGCAGATGTGTGAAGCAGGTGCTGCGAGATCACTCATGTCCACAGGCCCTTATAATGGCCTGAGCAAGGGAGGGCCCCTTCATCACAAGGTAACGGTGAAGGTCGGGCAGCCCACAGCTCTCCTGTAGTGCGAGGGACTCCGCTGGTCCCCAGGGAGTACCAGCACCACAGGTAGGGGTGGAACAGCATCAATGAAGGGCCAGAGCCCTAGCTCCTGGGCTCATACTATGGAACTCTTCAGCTGAGGCCTGAAAACTTGGGACAGAGATGAGCTGAGTTCTTACAATGCTCCATGTACTCATTACAGAATTGCAATAGATAAAGATTTCCCTTCACACATATATGCAAGCTTGTTTTTCACTTTCTGTAAGAGTTTGTTTTTACTAGCCTTGAAGATGTTTTTCTCTAATATAAACTGTCTTTCTAACAGTTCTGTGTTTAGCACTGCTCCAAACTGGTTTTCTAACTGATAAGAAATGCTTCTTTGCCTGTAACCTGAAAAGTCTATTAAAAGTGTTTTTCATTTTGGCTAAGGAGGGACTCTAGTTCTATCGGGGATGCCCTGTGGACCTAGGACCCTCCTGACAGCTGTTAGATAAGAAATAAAGTGTCTCTGATAGATTCCTTCCATACACAGAATGTGTCCTGATTTCTACCAGAAGGGTATGTTCCAGTGGACCTCTTATGTGGAGCATGTCTGACTGCCACCCCCACCCCCATGGAACTGACAGCTGGTGGCCCTTGGTGGCAGTGCCCTCCATGGTGCTGGGCCAGATGGGACCCGATCTGGTCTCCTACTAAAGTTCATCATGACACTGGTGCCTTCTCTATCACTGTGGACTGGTTGAGACGTTCATCCATGGCAAAACCACTGAGTTGATTGACGGACATTTGAGGGGTTTACTTCCCTATCCCCCCGTGCCTTTTAGTAACGTTTCTACTCTCCATAGGCCAGGTTTGTTGGCAGCATTGACGTGCCTAGTGATTCTTCCTGCTGAGACATAGGTTATCTGCTTTGCTTGCTGCACTGTATACCGGGCTTTCAAATAAACCGCCCCTTGCCCTAGAGGCTTCCATCTTTGTGCTTTATAGGGTACCGATCAGCAGCCCGTAGGCTCGGGCACTCTGATTTCATCTGTTTGCAACCGGCTCTCCTTGCTGCCCTATGCCCGGCTGTGAGCATGGCTGCAAGTCGGCCGGGCTTCATTTGCCTCCTCGAGCCACCATGACTGCATGCCGGCGTGGGGTGTGTGACTTGGGAATAGGTTCACCATGGCATGAGGATGTTGTCATGTTTGTTACGCTGTCAACGACTGAGGGGGGAACTCCTCCATGTCCTGTGCCGGCGTTAGGGCCCCGTCACATTTGTTCGGCCTCACGCACCACCCTCCCCGCCCCCCATGGGGTTGGCCACACCCCAGAATGGGACGATGCATGGTGGCCACTCCCCAGCATCACATGTGAAAATACCCATAGTAGGATTATTCTGTAATTACAAAAGTACGTGTATATACTAATCTACAACAGAAATCACATGTTCTTTTGTTGCCTGCAGCCTATCTTTATCTCTTTTTACTCCACACCATTATCATTTATGTATGATGTGGTGATACCTGAATGACCCAGACCCATTGTGCCTGGTAGTGTAGACTGTCTATTTGTCATGCATTTGCCACCCTCTGCCTTAATGATCTTTGGCATGGGAACCTATCTTAAGTATTGCACACACCTAAAGCACAGCCTAAATAAAGCTCTCAAAAGCAGGGGCTCTTTCTTCTTCATTTGTGCACACACAGCCTCTGCAACCGTGCCACTGGCTGTTTTTACACGGATGCCTCCTCCCTCCCTCCCCCCTCTGGGTGTGCAGGAGGGCATCCGTGGAAACAGCACAGTGGTGGGTGTTCAATCGGTGTTCGCCTCTGCAAACACCACAGGCTGGGGGCGGAGGTGCGTGCGTGTATGCTCCCGCGTAACACCCACCTCCACCCCTCATCCATCTATCTCCACCCATAGAGCCATCTGACAAAACAGAGGCTCCATGGGTGGAGATCGGTGTCCCCCCATGGGAAAGGACATACTCAACTCCACCCACCACGGCAGCACACCTATCCCCTCCATCAACCACTGCCTGTGACCCTTTTCACACAGACACTCTTAACACTGATAAAATGGGTGTTACATTTTATTATATATGTTGCAGGGCACCTATAGAGCACACCTCCTGCCCTGCAACATATATAATAAAATGTAACACCCATTTTATCAGTGTTAAGAGTGTCTGTGTAAAAAGGGCCACAGTCATAACTGAAGACTTTGGGTACAGCTGAAATATAAATGCTTACTTCTAATAAACATGTCTGGAGTGTGTATGTCAGTCCTCTCCATGTTAAATAAAAGAGACAGAAGGCAATCTGTAGCAGGTTTATATTGAAATAAAAAATGGTATATCTGCCATCATAATTTGAAATTGTGTAGTAATTCATTTAGCGGTAAAACACAATGAAATCAGTAAAATAATGAATGCATTTGAATGTAAGTAAGTTGAGTGTAGTTTCATAGGTCGGCAAATAAAGACTACAAGAAAGGGAAACAGATAGAGACTGTTATATGTAGCATCATTAAATAAAACTTCAGGCTAAGGGAAGCAGAAAGAGCTGAGCTGTATTACAACACTTTGAAACCAGTCTGGAGTCACCACTGAGAACGAGGGATGGGAGGGTACAGGGAATCTGACAGGGAACCACTCAACCTTGGTGCAAATTAGGGCTACTCAGGAATTTTGTGCAAGCTAAGGCCATTTTTACACAGATGCACTCCGTCCCCCCACTCAGAGTTCAGGCGGGTGTTGGGGGGGGTGGGGTGTCCCTGTAGAAGCGGTTGACGCGGGGGATGGGTGTCTGCACAGGGTTCACCCGTGTGAACACCAAGCAGGATGGATGGGGGTGGGTGCGTGCGTGCTCCCCTCCAACACCCATCTACACGCATGGAGCCTTCCGGAAAACTGGAGAAGGCTCTGTGGGTGGAGGTGGGTGTGAGTCCGTGTTAACAGACACACACCTCCACACACCATGGCCAAAACACCCATCCACCCACTCACCTCCATCCATGTAAAAACCACCTAAGATTGGGTGCATCAAATGCTTCTATTGCTGTGCCCTCCCCTCTAACACAGCCATGGGGGGGGGGGAAGCTGGGAGCGGACACCTTTGATTAGGGATTATTCTCCACCATATCTATGTCCATTGGAAGGCTGGTTCATACTGTTTTTACAGAATAAAGTAATCGTAGTTGACCAGAAAACCTTTTCATAAGACGACGGATACTCTAGCTAAAGCTAGGACAAATTCAAAGTATTTATAAAATCAGGGATCAATTGTTGGAAGTGGCCCTGAGCATAGATGGTTTCAAAATATTTTCAATATTAATTGTTAACAAATTTTCACCAGAATTGCTTCCAAGATACAAAATCTGGTTTTGGATTTGAATCCAAACTTTCCCTAAGAGTTCTGCTCTCGTGCTCTTCTCCAAGCATACTTTGAGCTAGCAGTACAGCAAGCAGAACATTATATTTCACTTGCCTAGAAGTACATTTAAAGCAAGAATTTCTGTTGTGGTGGTTTTGAGCTTTTAGAATTATTCAGTAGATATTCATTGGCAAATTGCTTAGGTTTACTTCTTTATTATCCATTGCATAACACAACATGACTTACAATTTTAAAGACCTTAATTCATTGTGCCACTCACCTGGGATGGACAGATAAGGGGGATCATGCTAATGTATAAAGGGACAAGGAAGGACCAAATTCTTGTTATTCCATCAGTGGCCAAAAAGACACAAAATCTATTGACAATATTCTACACTGAATCTTGGCATAGAACTCCCACTGGTGTTAATGAGAGACACACATAGAAAAAGGAAGGTAAGAATGCTACTATAATCTTAAGTAGTTTGGAAGTAAAACAAAGGCTATTCTCAGCTCTAAGTGTCTCACTCTTAATAGCTTCAACAGAAGAACAGTGACATTTTCATCTATATTCCATTTTAGCTAATCTAGGTCCCTTTTGCTCACAGGAATGGTACCAAAATTAAGAAGATTATTTGGAGTGGGTCTTGTTACCTAAATCATCATGAGTACATAGCATTTACATGACAAGAACCACCAAACTTCCAAATTAATACTGCTACTCTCCTTTACCTAAAAATGATATTAATTCCTCTCACTTTGTGTTACCAAAACGGTTGTGGTGGCTTCCCTTTCTTAATTGATTTAGATGGTTCAGCAGAATTAACAATTCGTTTAACCTCTCTGTAGTCTGGAAATGCTATTAATTTTTTAATATATTTGCCAAAGTAATAAATATTTGTATGTACTGATTATAACACTTTACATCTTTTTTATTTTCATAAATGATGTAGTGTATAGTAAATGCTATGAAACAAATAATCTTGTATAAATAAAATATCAAAATTGAATTCTAAGCCCCAAATCATTAGTTCATCTTTTACAATTATTATTTTAATGTTTGTGGGATGATCGTTGTACATGCAACTTTAGACTTCAGGGAGATTGCAATTCAATTTTAATAGCTTAGTAAATCCTTGCCAACTATAATGCATGTGGTTTGTTTGTGTTTTCAGCTAACGTTGCATTTTGGAGTGCACAAATAATTTAAATAAACATATATACAAGGATGACAGGAAAAACTCTACAGGATTCTGTACGATGGCAGCATGCACGGAGGACTGAAACTCTGATTGGTCTTACACAATGGAATATGGATTGAAAACTAAGAAAAGACTGAAGATGTTCTGTACTTTCTATCACCACATAGAAGGATCTTCAAACCTGTAACACATTATGAATAAAAAAAATAAAAATGAGTAAGCATTCTGAAAGATCAGAGACAGAACCAAATACACTTCAGGATAATTCATAATCATTTTATAGGCATTGCAATAAACATTCTCACTTTACCACCCCCAGTAGAGTAGAGACTACATTTATTAAGGGGAGGGAGGAGCAACAAATCACTTTTCCAGGACAACATTTTATTAACTACATTAACGAAGCGGCCCTCACTGTTCACCCACAAACTTTCACTTATCCCATAATATTGTTTCAGCCCTTTCCTCCGCCCCCAAATATATCTAGGGGCTGGGGCAGTCTCCTTAGCAATTTTCCTAGGTGTAGACCTCCTCCACCCCAGGGCCAAACTGCACTTTAACCATTGCTTGGGATGAAGCATAAAGATTGCACTACTCTGTTGAAAACTAATGGCATTCAAGTTGTTTGAATTCCCATAAGGCAATTTGAAAGTGTTCCCGTAAATCAGTGCTTTCCAAACTTTCCCCTGCATGACCCATTCTGAAACAAATATAATGCCATGATCCCAGACAGCAACAAGGTCATACAAAATATATCTAATATCTATTGAGATTATGTCTCCACCCACAGAGGGCATGACCCCACTTCCCGACCCATATTTTGGGAAACTCTGCCCTAAATACTGCTGCATTAGTGCTATATCGTTGTAGCGGTAAGACCTGATGCAAAGAGTTTAAAGCTAATGACTGGTATTGATCACATTTCTGCCAGAAGAAGATGGCATGCTGAGGTACAAATAAATTAGCAATTCTTACAGAATTAACTACTTCCTGTATTCAGTTTCAAGGCAAATGCACTAGCAATTGTTAACATTCTGAGTGGCTTCCAGTTTAACATTTTCATATAAATTATATTGTTTAAGGTATTTGCTAAATTGCATGCATATCTGAAGGCAGAAACTGATCTAAAAAATGTATGTAACCTTTCATTTGTTATGTATCAAAAACAGAACGGCATTAAGAGAACATGCACAAATGGCAATGGAATGTTTCTCAGGGTTTCGTCAGAAGACCATGCACTTCACAGAAGATTGAAACAAGAGTTGGTTTGGTCTAGTTAAGGAGCCTAGTAGAGAATATTTGCTACGTGAGGCGTTTTTAGACATTCCCCATATAGCATTAAGTTGGTTATGGAATGTCATTAGCTGGTAAGACTGTGGCATCAGAGGCGACTCTACTAATCTGCATGATATTTGTTTGTGTTCATACTTGATTAGTTTTAGTTACAAAGTTACATTTCACAAATGTGACAGTCATGAAATGGGACCCTCATGGTACAGTCATGGCAAATAATATTTATTCAGGCTGAAACCACTCGTGTTGTCCCTTTTCCAGTTTGTATTCTGCTTTTTCTTTATTAACTGCAAAAAGACTAACATACTTCACTGAAGTTCATACTGATGTTTCAAATGCGTACCTATACAGGTCTGTAAGTAAACCACATGCTGCTGCAATACAGTATTTTCACTTTATAGTCAAATTTAACACACTTGCAGCCAGACCATGCAAATCCATTGCACAGAAATCCTCATTGATTCCCATGAGAAACTAGGCACAAAGGGTTTTCTGGCAGATGGCTTTTGGATTCCATCCTGCAAAGATGTACACATGTGCAGAACTCCAAGCATTTGAGTAGTTATATTAAGCACATGCTTAAGTCTCTGCAGGACTGAAGCCTTGCCGTGGCAAGGTCGATTGACTTAGGAGCACAATGTGCAAAGGACCAGCATAAGCATTATGTATCTCTGAAGTCTAAGGTAAGCACTTAAGTCTGAGGTTCATTTCAATGGCAATGCAAAACACCGTTCTTTAAGCAGTTAACACTGACTAATTCATTCTATGGGCAAAAACAGATGTGCCGCTGACGCAGCGGCTCCCCAGCCCCAGGGTGGGGCGACAAACAGCAGCCGTTCCTCCCCTAGTCAGGGCACTGAACTGATGTGCCCATGGCCGGGGAGCCATCCTGCTGCCCACACGACCTGGGTAGGGCGGGGAGCACAACACACATGTGGTCAGATGGCCCCACCTGCGCCCAGAATCCTGCCATGGAAGCCAATGAGGCACGGCCATGACGGCCCCAGGCCTAAGGCGGGTATGTCACACCAGAACAGACGTGTGGCCTGCTTTGGCCGACATGGGCAGCCCTTAGCCCAGGGTGTGACGCTGGAGTTTGTCCAGAGATCACAGCCTGGACTTAGACACCAACACTCCCCAGGGCAATCAATCCCTTGCCCTGCTGGCAGCGCCTGCTTACACGTGCCGCTAGGGTTACAGCAGAACAAAGCAGACCAATATTACGTCTGTTCTTACCCTAGGTCAGATTAAATAAAATCAGTCACCCTTGTCTTCAATGAGGTTGCATTACAAATCGCTCATACGTTGTCCTGAAGTTTCAGATTTACATTTGAAGAAAATCCCGATTCATACTCTGTGTGAAGATTAACATAAATCAGAGGTGAGGAACCTCTTCCTTCCCATGGACCACTTCAAAAATTAATACAAGCCCCATGGATCAGATGGGAGTTGGGGGCTGGGAAACCTAGGGGGTTCTCAGCATAGAGGAAGGATGGCAAGGGTCCAGTTCATGGATCCATGCTATGGCTCCATCCCCTATCTTCGAGCACATGTCCTCATCTCTGCCATTGGCTGGATTTGACCCACAAGCCAGAGGCTCCCTACCTCTGGTGAAGAGGCTTAGTCGGTCGCCTAAAGCTGTACATTTAAATGCGCACCAGAATTTTAGAAGAAAAAAAAAAAAAAAGGAGAGATAAAGAAAATAAATTAACAGCTAATGAGCACCATGTGTAAAATTATCTTTCACATTTCAGGCCAAGTTACCAGGGGACAGGTTAGTATTTGTGTAGCACTGCACAGTGAGCTATGCGCTCTGTGGGGATTCTTTCCTTCCTTTGAAATATCAGGCAATGACCACTGCCAAAAGTATGATAAAGTACTGAGCTAGTACCAATGGTCTCCTCTATTATGGCAGCTCTTATGTTCCTACAATTATTTTTAATTAATGGAGTTATTAGAAAAATATTATCCATCTGTAGCCCCCTCCAAGTAGGCAGCTTTGAATGGATGCCACCATGAAGTCTGCAGTCCCACACCGGGTCAGTGAGAGAGAAGCCGAGAGGAGACTGTAGGCTACGGGGCTGGGAACAACGGTAAGCTGAGCCTGAGGGAGGGGTACCCTGCTGGGAAGGCTGCTGTAGCTGTGCAAGTCAAGCTTTCACTAATGTAGCAGGGGTCGAGAGACACAAATTGAAGGCTTACTCCTACTCCCAAGACTCTTGAGAGAAAGGATGAGGCGACACGAGCACCGAGGGCTTGATCTCCACGCTGCCTCATGGCGGGTAATCACCGCCGCCGCCATGCAGCAGGGCAAGCGCAGGAACTCAGCCACACAGTGGAGGATCAGGCCCACCGCCCACTTCCCTGTTGGGGGCGGATGAGGGTGCGCGCTCATTTCCCCTCCCCCCCCCATAGTGAATGGGGGAGGGGAGCCTAGGAAGAGCATGCACCCTCTTCCCAGGCCCCCCTCCACCATGATCAGCTGTCAGTTGCGTGGATCAGGGGAAAGAGGAGCCTGGGAAGAGTACAGGCTCCCCTCCCTCCAAACCACCTGACTGACAGCTGATTGCGAGAGGAAGGGCCCAGACAAGCATGCACTGGCGCTCCTCTGGGCCCCTCCTCCCCCAATCAGCTGCTTGTCAGGGTGGCGAAGGGCATGCACTTCTCTGGGTTCCCCCTTCCCCCAATCAGTCTAGCCAGACAGAGACTGCCCCAGCCATAACATGCCACATGAGATAGGCGCCAGCATCCCTGCTGCAGAGCTCTCTGCACAGCGGGCAGAAGGGGCCCAGTCAGGTTGCTCCATGATGTGTCCTCAGAATATTTCCCAAGGATGTGTCACATAGCAGGCAACTGTTCACCCCACCCCGGGGCAGGGCGAATATCGGGCTGCTGCTGGCCACACGATGCACTGAATCACATGGCCTGGTTGCCCTGGGAGGGGTAAGGCTACCCAAGATGTTGTAGCCTCCCCTCCCTGTCTCGCGTAGCCTCACCCAAGGTCTTTCATTCTCCTTTGAGGTTCCCAAGAGGAACCCCCAGGACTCTGCCACAGAGTGAGGAAAGCCATGCTGTCCAAGCTGTATCATGGATCCATGAACTGGACCCTCCCTATCCTTCCTCTATGCTGAGAACCCCCTAAGTTCCTCAGCCCCCAATTCCTGAGGGGAGTTTCAGCACTGTGACCAAGCTGGAGGAGGGCACTGCCTGGTTTGTTCTGCTGCTCTCCTAGAGTCGGCTTGCAGATAAAAGCTTCAATTCTGCACATTTTCCTGCCAGCATTCATGAGAGCTGCCCAAGAGTCAGACTATGAGTAGACCCCTGTGGAGCCTAAATTTAAACTTCATTTGTGGGTTGTGCCTCAGATCTTCATTAATTATTATTATTATTATTATTAACACCACATCCATGTTGCCAGCTAATGCATTGGAGTACTCCAAATATCAGCTGGGATGTTCTGGTTAGAAGTGTACCCGCCATTATTGTTGTATTATTCTTTGATGGTTAGCTATTGTATGCATGGTTTAATGTCGGTTATTGGTGGTGGGAGACATTGTGAATGTTCTCCCCCGCTCCTCCCCAATCTCTTTCCCCCTTCTGATTTGGTGCAATTATAAATAAGACGTAGCTGTCCGATTTGGTGCAATTATAAATAAGATGCAGCTGTCTGATGTCTGTGTTATGATTTAATTTTTAGATATTATTCTGTATAGGAGGGAGGGATAAGTGTTGTGTGTTGAAATTTGTTTCCATCATGGAAGATCTCATATTAACAAAACAAACACACGGTTTCTTGTGGTTACATTTCAGTGTGGAGTAAAGTAAAGGTGGCAAAGTTTCTTTATGTATACTAACTCGAGATTCTTGACAAGAAGAAGCATTTGTCTAGGTGTAGGCTGTGTGGGGAACCCCATCACCAGGCCTATGGGGTGTGCTAGCTCCTACATCAGCTAGCTCAATCTAGGGAGACAGAAAGGCCCTGTTGAGATACTCACCATCCTTCAGCAGGAATACACAAGAGACCCTCCCGCACCATACACAGTATGTATCCAGACAATTGCTTTTACTATCAACAAGCACTGATCACCCAATTCTGCTACCTCCACTCCATCTAATGTAGGTGGGCTGTATAGCAAAAGGGAGAAGGGGATGTAACACACCTATGACAAAATATTTATTGATAAAGGAAAAATTGCTAGATGAACTAAAAATGAAAGCTATTATCACAAAGCACTTTGATACTTACCTAGATCTGGGAATATTTTCTGTACTTTCTCGCAACAAAAGGTCCGAGATCAGAGTCTCTGGGCTTGATCTCTTTCCATATCTATTTAACAAAAAAAACAAAAAAAACCTCAGTCATTAAAAATGCAGACTAACTTTAGAAAGGTAGCACAATTTTACTGTAAACATGTAATGAAATAAGCAAAACTCTTCAGCTGATGATTCAGCTCTCACACAATTGGATCATATTGTCATCTTCCAGGGCAGTGCAAGACTTTTTTTTAAAAAAAAAATTGAAAAGGCATTTGGTGTTGGGCAGGGGGACAGGGATGGTTTGGAGGGTTTGGGAAGGGGGTGGTGGTATTGGGTGGGTGGGTGGGTGTGTGGAGGGTTGAGGGGGGTTGTATTTTAATGTTTTTTATGATTTTAAACTCACCCTGAGACTCTGGGAAGGGTGACATACAAGTTTAAATAAAATAAATAAAAAAGACATTTTCTCAGTCAGCGTTACATTGGTTCTAGATGTGATACACAACTGGACCACATAAAGGTGCCTTACAGGTTGAACTTTCCTGTAATCACTTTCCATATGTAGGATGACAGAATGCAAACTTCTCCAGTATTTTTTGATATGGCAAGTATTGTCCTATACATACACATACTTCTCACAGCTGCCAGTTGCAAAGGAAATAAAAAGTAAACAGTGAAGGGTGTGATGGGGGAGGAGAGAAATCAAAACATGCCTTCATTTCTGTGGGACATGATCACTTCTTCCAAACTGCATTCTCCATCAGAAACTCATTGAGTAGGAAATTCACTAAAATCTTCTGTCGTACAGTAAAAATAAAATGTTCTGTCAAGTTGTTTTTTTTTTTTTTTTTTTTTTTTTAAAGTTACTAGCAATTGCGAGCCTATTGTGAAATACTTTTAAAAGGTTGATTTTCCAGAAACTACAGAGTATGAAGATTGGGCCCCTAGAACCAGTCTAAAGATGGGCAACCTAAAAATCAAGGCACTAGGAATCAAGAGTCCCGTTTGAAAATATGTATTTTTGTGAAGCAGAGCTTTTTCTGTAACATAGCAAAAGGATTTTTATTTATTTATATTTTTTGGCTGTAATCTATGTAAATCTGGCAAATATGCTTCTCTGTTAAGGAAAAAGACTCAAGATAGTAGAGTCCATTATTTAGTAACAACTGGGAAAACAACAATTACAAGTCATGTTAACTGACAAGATACTTTCTCCATTTCCAGAAAAGGATTAGCAAAAATGAGCATTCAGCTTGACAGACACAATGGGCATGATCCTGAAGCTTTGTAGCATCAGTGATCATCCTTTGTGCCAACACAAGTTCCATTCACTTCAATGAGACTAGTCAGTGCAAAGAACTAGTGCAACAACTTCAGGATCATGTTGCTCATCACTGCATAGAATCTCTGAGCTAATAATAACAATGGCAAGAACAAGAGTACACATTCTTCTCTGGAAAAATATCATAGCTTATGACTAGAACGTGGCTGCCGTGTGGCTCTGTTGCAGAGCGCTCACGCAAGTGAAGTGCGTCTGGAGCGGTTTAAACAGGAAGCTCCCAGTGTGGCTACTGCGGCCACAGAGGCAGATGCCATGCACTCCCCGCCATGGATCATGGGGGAGAGGAAAATGCGCCTAACTGGTCTTTGCAAGTGACATGTCCCAGAGGTGAGCACTGGGAAACCCAGGCTCCCCAGCATTCCTGGCTAGCTCTTGTGATGTGAAAAGGCCATTTCTCCCACCCACAGTGCCTATGAGTAGCTGACCTATCTGCTGGCATACTTGGCTGCCACCATTCATACAGGCAGGGGTTTCACAGCCACCCATTACCATGCCTCCTTTTGGCCTGCCCCACAGAGAGCACTCTGGATTTCCTAGCAGTGCTCCATGTGTGGCCATGAGCGGGTGCTCTGTAGCTCACAGGAGCATGCATCCGGCTGCTCCACCTTCAGACAGACTGTCAGATCCATGACTCCTGGGTGGCCATGCAGGGTAGCATTGTGTTTGGAAACACCCATATTTCAAATCACAATATTAAGGACTTTCCTAAGAGGACAACACTTCAAGATCTCTAAACTTCTGGTGAATCTAACAAGCGGAAGAGAAATCTTTCAACGAAGAACTATCCATATTTATTATTATTATTATTATTATTAACACCACATCCATGTTGCCAGCTAATGCATTGGAGTACTCCAAATATCAGCTGGGATGTTCTGGTTAGAAGTGTACCCGCCATTATTGTTGTATTATTCTTTGATGGTTAGCTATTGTATGCATGGTTTAATGTCGGTTATTGGTGGTGGGAGACATTGTGAATGTTCTCCCCCGCTCCTCCCCAATCTCTTTCCCCCTTCTGATTTGGTGCAATTATAAATAAGACGTAGCTGTCCGATTTGGTGCAATTATAAATAAGATGCAGCTGTCTGATGTCTGTGTTATGATTTAATTTTTAGATATTATTCTGTATAGGAGGGAGGGATAAGTGTTGTGTGTTGAAATTTGTTTCCATCATGGAAGATCTCATATTAACAAAACAAACACACGGTTTCTTGTGGTTACATTTCAGTGTGGAGTAAAGTAAAGGTGGCAAAGTTTCTTTATGTATACTAACTCGAGATTCTTGACAAGAAGAAGCATTTGTCTAGGTGTAGGCTGTGTGGGGAACCCCATCACCAGGCCTATGGGGTGTGCTAGCTCCTACATCAGCTAGCTCAATCTAGGGAGACAGAAAGGCCCTGTTGAGATACTCACCATCCTTCAGCAGGAATACACAAGAGACCCTCCCGCACCATACACAGTATGTATCCAGACAATTGCTTTTACTATCAACAAGCACTGATCACCCAATTCTGCTACCTCCACTCCATCTAATGTAGGTGGGCTGTATAGCAAAAGGGAGAAGGGGATGTAACACACCTATGACAAAATATTTATTGATAAAGGAAAAATTGCTAGATGAACTAAAAATGAAAGCTATTATCACAAAGCACTTTGATACTTACCTAGATCTGGGAATATTTTCTGTACTTTCTCGCAACAAAAGGTCCGAGATCAGAGTCTCTGGGCTTGATCTCTTTCCATATCTATTTAACAAAAAAAACAAAAAAAACCTCAGTCATTAAAAATGCAGACTAACTTTAGAAAGGTAGCACAATTTTACTGTAAACATGTAATGAAATAAGCAAAACTCTTCAGCTGATGATTCAGCTCTCACACAATTGGATCATATTGTCATCTTCCAGGGCAGTGCAAGACTTTTTTTTAAAAAAAAAATTGAAAAGGCATTTGGTGTTGGGCAGGGGGACAGGGATGGTTTGGAGGGTTTGGGAAGGGGGTGGTGGTATTGGGTGGGTGGGTGGGTGTGTGGAGGGTTGAGGGGGGTTGTATTTTAATGTTTTTTATGATTTTAAACTCACCCTGAGACTCTGGGAAGGGTGACATACAAGTTTAAATAAAATAAATAAAAAAGACATTTTCTCAGTCAGCGTTACATTGGTTCTAGATGTGATACACAACTGGACCACATAAAGGTGCCTTACAGGTTGAACTTTCCTGTAATCACTTTCCATATGTAGGATGACAGAATGCAAACTTCTCCAGTATTTTTTGATATGGCAAGTATTGTCCTATACATACACATACTTCTCACAGCTGCCAGTTGCAAAGGAAATAAAAAGTAAACAGTGAAGGGTGTGATGGGGGAGGAGAGAAATCAAAACATGCCTTCATTTCTGTGGGACATGATCACTTCTTCCAAACTGCATTCTCCATCAGAAACTCATTGAGTAGGAAATTCACTAAAATCTTCTGTCGTACAGTAAAAATAAAATGTTCTGTCAAGTTGTTTGTTTTTTTTTGTTGTTTTTTTTTAAAGTTACTAGCAATTGCGAGCCTATTGTGAAATACTTTTAAAAGGTTGATTTTCCAGAAACTACAGAGTATGAAGATTGGGCCCCTAGAACCAGTCTAAAGATGGGCAACCTAAAAATCAAGGCACTAGGAATCAAGAGTCCCGTTTGAAAATATGTATTTTTGTGAAGCAGAGCTTTTTCTGTAACATAGCAAAAGGATTTTTATTTATTTATATTTTTTGGCTGTAATCTATGTAAATCTGGCAAATATGCTTCTCTGTTAAGGAAAAAGACTCAAGATAGTAGAGTCCATTATTTAGTAACAACTGGGAAAACAACAATTACAAGTCATGTTAACTGACAAGATACTTTCTCCATTTCCAGAAAAGGATTAGCAAAAATGAGCATTCAGCTTGACAGACACCATGGGCATGATCCTGAAGCTTTGTAGCATCAGTGATCATCCTTTGTGCCAACACAAGTTCCATTCACTTCAATGAGACTAGTCAGTGCAAAGAACTAGTGCAACAACTTCAGGATCATGTTGCTCATCACTGCATAGAATCTCTGAGCTAATAATAACAATGGCAAGAACAAGAGTACACATTCTTCTCTGGAAAAATATCATAGCTTATGACTAGAACGTGGCTGCCGTGTGGCTCTGTTGCAGAGCGCTCACGCAAGTGAAGTGCGTCTGGAGCGGTTTAAACAGGAAGCTCCCAGTGTGGCTACTGCGGCCACAGAGGCAGATGCCATGCACTCCCCGCCATGGATCATGGGGGAGAGGAAAATGTGCCTAACTGGTCTTTGCAAGTGACATGTCCCAGAGGTGAGCACTGGGAAACCCAGGCTCCCCAGCATTCCTGGCTAGCTCTTGTGATGTGAAAAGGCCATTTCTCCCACCCACAGTGCCTATGAGTAGCTGACCTATCTGCTGGCATACTTGGCTGCCACCATTCATACAGGCAGGGGTTTCACAGCCACCCATTACCATGCCTCCTTTTGGCCTGCCCCACAGAGAGCACTCTGGATTTCCTAGCAGTGCTCCATGTGTGGCCATGAGCGGGTGCTCTGTAGCTCACAGGAGCATGCATCCGGCTGCTCCACCTTCAGACAGACTGTCAGATCCATGACTCCTGGGTGGCCATGCAGGGTAGCATTGTGTTTGGAAACACCCATATTTCAAATCACAATATTAAGGACTTTCCTAAGAGGACAACACTTCAAGATCTCTAAACTTCTGGTGAATCTAACAAGCGGAAGAGAAATCTTTCAACGAAGAACTATCCATATTTATTATTATTATTATTATTATTATTAGCTTTTATATAGCGCCAGCAATGTACCTGGCACTTTACAGAAAATAAAATAGACATGGTCCCTGCCCAAGAGCTTACAATCTAAAGACAGGGGGAGGGGAGACAGGGAAGGGGGAACAGAGTGAGAGACAAGGGATGCAACATTCATGAGGATACGAGAACTCAGGTACACATTCTTGGCTTGGTTACAGAGAATTGGGAGTTTGTAGATAACAGGTGGGGAATAATCCTGGCTGGGGATGGTTAGCAGGAGTTAGGAAGGGTGGAGCAGAAGAGGTGGGTTTTGAGGAGGGACTTAAAGGTACGAAGGCAGGGGGCAAGGCAGATGTGGGCAGGGAGGGAGTTCCAGGCATGCGGGGCAGCGCAGGAGAAGGGACGAAATAGATCCTATTATTGTTATGTTTAACAGACTAGAATTTTTAATTACCGTGGTCATTTTAGTGTGTTCTCATCATTTTAGGCATTCAAGGTTATCATTTCCAGGTAAAAGATTTTAATACAAATAACTGAAAATGAAGATCTGAAAAGAACCAGATGCAATACTGAACCACTGTTCTGGTAATTTAATCAAGCATGACGCTGAAATCAAATGCCTTATGCTCAACTATCAAAGACACTTTTTTCAAATTCCCTTGTGCAATTAATATCTGTGTTAATTAGTCCCATCTCCCTGCTCCCCGACCATCTGTCCTGATCCCCACACTGGCCCCGAAGTGTGGCAGCAGCAACTGCCTGCCATGGGGCATGCAGGGATCGAGCCTGCTGCAGCTAATGTGGAGGCAATCCATTGTGTTACCGTAAATATACCTTCATCTTGTCAAGAATTAATCATGGAGTTGATTGCTGACTAAACTATAGACTGCACTATCAAGCCAGTTGGGAAAGCAACAACTCCTGACCTATGTTACATATTTTGGCCTTGGTCATGTCTCCCTAGTTTGCTGAGATGCCCCTGTTCCAACGTGAAGAAGTGCTAAGAACTGAACTGAAAGTCAGGGCTGAAAACAAAAGAGAGAGATTGCTATTGGAAGAAATCCATCATATAGATTTACTATACAGGAGTTCATCCTTTCTCCTTATCTTGCCCAATTCAGAAAATATGCAATTATCCCAACTTATTGTTTGCCATTTGGGAAAGGACTGAAAAAGACTTAATGATTTAAATATCAGGATCCATCTTTGGGGGGGGAAAAAGGCCAGCAGTGCTCAACTTGACATACCAGTTTCTCATTTAGAGATGCTGAGCTCCCTCATCTTGAGCTGAAATCACAGGAACTCTAAATACTCAGCACTGTGATAATCAGACACTAGACATCCCAAGTTGGGCACCTAGAAATGGAAGCACTCTAAAACAACTTTTTAAATTTGTACTCAAAAAGGACCAATCCCTAACAAGATGTTTAGCCACCAAAGGAAGTTCAGGGTGCTCAGCACCTCACAAATTCAGTCTCTACAAAATTCAATATTTACAAGTTTTGCATAAAACAAATTCTCTTTTCCACATTGAATGCTGACAGAGGTGAAATGGCAAGCCATAAGCAGTGGGGATGTTTCAAACACACTCATTGGCCAGGCAGAGCCTCATAATTCAAGGTCTTTCCTTTTGAGGATGCCACCTCCACCAGCGCCAATCCTAATTTACCATGTTCTGTGCTAAGCTAGCACCATTCTAACAGAAATGGCTGTTTTAACAAAACAAAAAGCCAGCATGTTTTTGTCCAAAACTTGAAGTTTTTAGCTAAACTTTCTTGGTTTTCAGCATCTGAAAACTGGAGATTTTTCAGTCCCCCCCCCTTTTTTAGCAATAACCTCAAAAATTTAGATAAAACTGAGTGGGGGGGGGGGGGCTTCAACCAAAAAAAGAAAAAAATCCTTTCCTGAGCAGCTGAGCACCCTGAACTTCCTTTGGTGTCTAAACTTCTTGTTAGAGATTGGACCTTTGAGTACAAATCTTAAAAGTTGTTTTAGAGTGTTTCCATTTCTAGGTGCCCAACTTGGGATGTCTATTGTCTGATTATCACAGCTATAGTTGAATGTATTGTTTTCAGTCATGGGTGCACAAACAAGTTGAAGGAAAAGCTGCGGGAAAAAGGGTGTGAAGAAAGATCAGAAAAGGGGAAAGTTTCAAAAGGAAGGAAGGAAGGAAGGAACAGAAATCGGACAGGATGAAGGTGGTGGTTTAGGGGGCTACATGGAGCTTCCCAATCCAGACAGGCAACAAGGTAGACATGATGCAAGGGTCCAAAAGAAAATATCAGGGGAGGCAAGAGACAGAAAAGAAAGAGGTCCAAAAATCAAGCTCATATGGTAACCCTCTATTTCAGGGAGAAAGCCATTGGTAGGTGAGGCAAGGAATACTGCAGCTAAAGAAGTGACCAGTCCTATGAAAAGGGAACAGTAAAAGTTATGACAGAAGCAGTTTCCAGGAAAAGATTGTCAGAAAAAGTCAGCAAACCCATCAGATAAAGTGAACAGCCAGTTAACTGGAACCTGGGTGGAACTTAATTCCCTCTTTTTCCCTTCATATGTTCAATTTCCCTTATGCCTTGCCGATTGAGCGGGGAGCTGCAAGCAAACAGCAACGCTTGCAGGATTCAGACACACCAAGGCCATTTTCAAACAAAACTCACCCCTCGCCCACATAGGCAACTGGGTGGGCAGGGGGGCATCCGTGCAACTGCCGGCGCAGGTGGGTGCATGCTCTTGTGTTCCACGCATCTCCAACACATGAAGGCACTGGACAAACCGGAGATGCCTCCGTGCATGGAGATGGGTGTGTATGCTTGCAAATCCTCCACCCCCGCATCGCAGCTCCTCCCAGGCCCTGAGTGAAAAGAGCCTAAGTAAACCTAGAGGTTCCACGTAGCTCAGTCACTGTATAGTATGCTCATATAGTGTATAGAAATCTCGGCTCCTCTTTGGCCATTTTTATACAAGATGCACCTACACAGGTCCATCCATCCCCCACCCACTTGAGCACCCATCTGAAAGCAGCATGGGGGGGGGGGGGCACATGCTACCATGACCCACGACCACCCCCTCATCCCCACACATGGAGAATGAGGGAAAAAACCAGGATGCTCTGTGCCGGGGCAGGCCAAAATGTGTGTGGGTAGGAGCACACACCCATTCCTGGCCCACACCGGATGTGCATAGGCCCTCCACTCAGTGCATACAGACCTGCCCCCCAGCCATGCCAGTGTAAAGCCAGCCTTTATGGGTACCTATTCTCCTGTTCCCTGTAACTAAGGCCTTTTTTAAACGGACCACAGTGGGTGGGGTGATGGGTGTGCGGCTGAGGTAGTGGGTGTGCCCACCTCCACCCACAGAGGATGGGGCACTGGAGTCCATTACTCCATGGGTGGATGATGGGTGTAGCGCAGGAGCGCACACGCACCCCCACCCATCCCCCGTGGCATTCACACGGGCGCCTCCACCCATCTCCATGCAGCGAAACTGCATGGAGATGGGTGGGGGTGTCTTGTCTGAAAAGGGCCTAAGATAAGCTCATGTATCTGCAGCTTCTCAACTTCATGAATGTATCTATATCCCTTTGTTTCCCTCTCCCTTGTGTTCCCTAGACTGCAAGTCCCTTGGGATAGGGATCCCTCTCCAATTAGTGATTGTACAGTACCATTATGTAAATTATAAAAATTCTCCTGCATCCATGTGTTTCACAGGAAGTTACTGTTGGAAGCCGCCCCGGGCTGCTTTGCAGGAGGGGCAGGATATAAATCTGTTAAATAAATAAAGCCTAACCCAACTCTGGAATCTCCATCACAATCCAGAACTTGCTAGAATAAAATAAAAAGACTGCTATGCCCAGCCCCTACAAACTTTGATTTTAAAACGAACTCTTCTTGGAGGAGAGAGAAAGAAATCAATTAATGTTTCTAGAAGAACAAACTGAACAGAGAAATTAGACAAGTTCCTGGATCAGTCCATAAAACCCCTGGGAAAACATTTATACGGATCACGAATTTGTCACTGCTGAAACAGGAAATATGAAGAGTTAAGTTTGCAAGTGGCTGCTTTAACAGCCACCTTGATTTGTTTCACTGGAGAGGATGTACGGAACATGAGGAACACTGTGCTTTGTTGATAAATCAAGTCCGATATAGATTTTCATTTTTCTGATTACGATGCATGTCAGATGTAAGTGGTCTTTTGAAAATGGCATTGTATGTTTTTTAATTAGTGGACTTTCAGACCTGCAGGTCAAATAAACTCAGTTTAACAGTTAAATCTGATGTGTTAATTTCTGTAAGCTTTATAACTTCAGTTTGAAATCAGAAAGTCAAGCTCGTTACTTTAAGCCTCCTATAGAATTAGCAATAAAGATTCAGCCACCAAAAGTTGGTTAGCTATTCCATTCATAATATGCAAGTCAGAATGCTCTTTCCCTGGCACTTTGTTGGCTTTGCAGAACTAAACAACAATAAAATGTTGTTTTTGTCTTTAAAGGAAACACTTGCAAGGGGTTAGAAAAAGTAGCTTGAGTGTGCTGGTGCAATTTTTACATAACCAATTTTCAGCATGGAGCCACATTTTAAATACTTAATAATGGATAAATCATTTGATAAAGATTTCCCATTTGAGAAATGGATATTAAAAAACACAGAGGATCCATGTAGATATTCATGTATGCTTGGGAAAGAGGAGAGAATGGTACCATCATAATATTGGGGAAATAACTGTGTTAACTGCATTTTCAATGAAATAGAAAGAAGACTGCAGCAGACAAGAAGGAGGTTCAATTAACCAAATGTAATTTATATTAATATAGCACATGCTAAGCAAACAGAACATATTCATCGGAAACAATGTGGCTCAGAGCTGTACAATAATTAGTCTTCACATGTTCTCCAAGTTTGTGCACAGACAAGTTATTAGCTTGATGGGAAGGCTCTGATCTGCAAAGTATCATCTTTCCTTCTAATTTAATTCCTTCAACTTCAAAATGACAGAAGCCAACAAAAACCTAATTACAGATCTCATCCGTTTCCAATACTAAATAAATTAAGAGGTTCCAAAGCTTTACTGGTTTGCAATCTCAAGTCTAATGGGAAGTTCACTCGGCTCTTAAAAAGATTAACCATCTTTTAGTGACATCTTAGTAGGGAGATTTTACATTTTAATTTTGCCATTTGTTTCGGTCTGAAGTATCACCACAAACTTTTGCAACAAACAAATCAGAACCATTCCTAATTACCTGCTCTTGGTAAAGGAATTATATAGCGCTATGTTGTTGACCAAATGTTTTATACATTTATTTTTTTCATAACTGGTATATTAAACAGCTGTCAAAACAAAAGACTTCCGAATTGGTACAGTTCTCCAGCAAGAACAGAAACTGTAACTTGCTCCAGCTGAAAATCCATGGCGGTACGGATTTGTTCTTATTTCTCTCTCTAGATCCAGTTTTACCTTTTGTCTCCACACTGTGCTCTCTCCAAAAATTAATTACTCAATCTTACATTGGTCTCCACGCACACCAAGTTTGCTAAAATGTACTTATTCAGCACCACTGAGACAACCGTTTCCAAGCTCCAGATTTTATTCATGTTGTACATCAAATTTATCTAAATTTGATGCACAAGAGGTGTGGTGTATTTGAATCCAAAACGCTGCATCAGAAAGCTGTGGCAATGTGCTCTTTATGTTAAGGAAACATTATAATAATTTTCTCTATTTCTCTTGTGTGCTTCGTTTAGTTAACGGATTAGTGCCAAGTGAGCTGACTGGGGTATCCTAGTTATTCCTCTCAATGTTTCACCTCTCCGACTACTGCTCCCATGCCTTCACTGCATCATTTCACCAATTAAGCCATTGCCCCCTCTCCCCCATGCTTAGCCTCTGGCTGGTGCTGGGTCTTGCACCATCCAAAGTGGTACCGCTGTATATCCAAAGTGGTACCACTTCTACTCAGTTGGCTGGTGCAGAATAGAAATGTCTGCGGGACCTTGAGCACCCACTAGGGTGTTCATGGACAACTGATGTGAACCGGTCAAAGTCCTGTCCCTTCTCCCATCCGTGAAGAATTATTAATTATTCTAACCATCAAAGCTCCTGTCTTCCAGTGAGGTTCCCACTTGCCCTTTTGTTCTTAGTACTTCAGAGAAAAGGGGCAAGGAAGAGCACAAGAAATACAGCAGGTTTCCTCCACAAAGGGGAACATGAACTCCTGCCCTCAGTCCTCCGTGCTGGGTTGCCTCAGTACCTACCTCTGCCTTGTGATGAGGTTGATGTAGTGCCTCAGTGCCGAGTAGTATCTTGCCATGTCCTCTGCAGGCGCGTCCTCGCCAGGATTGTCCGGTTTGGAGGGGTACGCCTCCGCCAGTGTCCCCAGGCAGATCAACAAGCACAGGGCGAAAGTCAGCACGGACAGCCACAACCGCATGGTCCCCTGCATCTGCACAACACTGGGGGAAGGAGGATGGGGGAGAAAAGCAGAACACTGACTGGCCCCATCCACAACTGAGCAGCGGGAATAGGCGAGAGAGAGCGCGCGCCTCTGCATGTGGGGCTCCAGTTTAATCGGAGTTTAATCTCACTGGGGGGGGGGGGGGGCGGCACCGCCTAGCGTCCTTACTTAGAAGGATGCGAGGGAGATGCTCAAAGCCTCGGGATCCAAGGTCAGCTGGCAGAGACCCCCGCCCCGGCCGGAAAGGGGAGCAAAGGCGGGAAAGCAAAGTCTTGCTGGTCCCAGCTCCCGGGGGGAGGGGCGCTGTACGGAGCTTCCCCGAGGAGAGCAATACACCGGCCGGCCCGGCCGAGACTAGTCTGAGGAGGGCCCAAGCCCCGCCCTGTCCCCTCCATGCCCGGGACACGCAGGCACCGGTACTCACACGAGGGTCTGGCGTCTCCCTTTTCCCGCGCTCTGCTCTTCTCTGCCTCTCGTGGGCGGCTCCACTCTCCAGTGCGGGCTCGGAGCCTCGCCGGGGTGTTTTATGGCTTTCTTAGCAGGCAGGAGGGGCCTCGGGCGATCACGTCTCGCTGATTCCAATCCCCCCTCCCCCGCCAGCCGCCTGCGCCTTGCCCCGGGATTGGCATCGGAGGCGGCTCCCGCCGCTTGACACTTCCCCCTCTCCGCCATGGGGACTTGCTGACGCTTCACAGTCACCTCCCTCCCCTCTCCCCCCGGGGCAGGTGGAAACCCCTCTCGCTCCACGCTACATCCTTCTAACTCGCTGCCCCGGCGAGTCCCGCACCGTTATCCCAGCGCCTCTGTCCAAAGAGCAACTTCCCGTGCTCTTGCTACAATAATAACCCAACCCAACCACCATGCCCTCCCGCAGCACTAGCCCTACAGTTTGACCCCACCTTCCTCAGGCTGTGCATACAGCCCGTTGTGTACCAGCTGTTTAAATGGAGAATACAGTGATCAGCTCCTCTTGGAACAAACAGTACTGGATTTTTGCCCTCCCTTACCCCCCACCTACAGCCAGAGCCTGCTTAATTTTTGGCCATAGTCAATGGCAAAAATTGTAGCATCAAAACAGAGCCCCGCTCAGATATCAGAGCAAGTGTCACTGCTATATTTCCCCAAACCATAAACCACAACACAAACTGGGTCAAAGGAGCCCCGGGGAAACGGAAATTCAAGTCTGTCGCCCTGATAGTGTTTTGAACTGTGAGTGCTGCATCCAAATTCTGCTCTCTTGGGCTGTTTCTAAATGACCATACTATACCGTTCCAAACTCATTCTTACCCGACTTGTCAGAATGATGTCATTGTCATAATCAGTCTGGTTTCTGTGACTAAACAACCACTGTTGTGATCCTCATCAATTACAGTAGTCACAAATAAAAAACAAACCTGTTGGTTTAAGAAAAAAAAGTTAAGACAGCTACAAATTCAATTATGCAACAAAAAGCATGGAACTTGTAAGTTAAGCTCCTGCCTTAACGTTCATGCCATTTAAGAAGTAAAGACAAGACATACTGTGGTTCCAGTTAAGGAGGGAAAAGGCAGTGGAACATCCAAGAGGCAGGAATATGGTATGTGATGACTGGTTTTCATGTGATCCTTTCAGTTTTGTGAAGCACTTTTTTCAAGGGCAACTTTGTTATTATACCTCCTTGTCAGAACATAGCTCCATGTTCCCAAGTTAACACTGTAATTTGGTATGTAAATAGCAGTATCCCCACTGTTGTTTCTGTTGTGGAGAGAAAGAGGATTGGGGGTGAGCTTCAGGGAGGCAAGGTATGGCTGGCTTAAGCCAGACGGGAGTACAGACTCTGCAGGAGTAAGCTGATAGCTGAGGGTCATTTACATGGGCTGTTTCCCTTTCCTGAGATGGTGTACCATCTCACATACTGTACTCATTTCCAAGTTAGGCTGTATGGACACATGAAATCTCGCAGTTACTGTGAGATACTCAGATCACATATTTATTTTATTTATTTATTTTTACCCTGCCCTTTTCTGAAGACTCAGGGAGGCTCACAACATCAAAATTAAAAAGCAAAATACAAAATACAATAATAAATTTAAATTCCTTAAAACCCCATCATCCCACCACCCCACCCTGTATCCTCACCTGCATCCCCACCAGTTCTCCTCCCCAAACCCCTCTACCTAATCCCACCAAACCTTATTCCTGCCTGCCAAATGCCTGGCCAAACAAAGGTCTTACATCTTCTCCAGAAGACAAACAGGCTCGGGCTTAGGCAGACCTCCAAAGGGGGGGGGGGGGAGTTCCATAAGCGTGGGGCAGCGTTATTGAACAGGAGGTTACCTTGCATCTCCAAGCAAGGGTGGTGATGGGTGGCTCATCATCCCCTCAGGAACTTCTTGTGCGGGTCTGCAGGGTTCCATCTTGTCTCTACTCCTGTTCAATGTGTATTTGAGGCCCTGGGTGAGTTCGTTCAGAGATTTGGAGTGAGGAGCCATCAGTATGCAGATGACACCCAGCTGTCTCTCCTTTTCATCTGACCCAGGTACTGCAGTCTCAGTGCTTACCTGGTGCTTGGCTGCTGTTGGTGACTGGATGCGGGTGAGCTGACTGAAGCTGAATCCAGACAATACCAAGCTAATGATGGTTGGACACTTGGCTGATCTTGTGACCTGGGGGAGGTGGGAACCCCTGTCTCTGATGGGGTCCGCCCTTGGTCACTCTGGTTTACAGCCTTGGGGTACTCTTGGATCCACTGCTCCACCTGGATTGTCAGTTGCAGCGGTGGCCAGGAGCGCTTTTTACCAACTTAATCTGATGAGAAGGCTGCAACCTTTTCTGTCAGATTGGGATCTGGCCACCGTCATCCATGCCTTCGTAACCTCAAAGCTAGGCTATGACAATGCGCTCTACGTGGCGAGGTTGCCCTTGAAGACTGTTCAGAAGCTGCAGTTGGTGCAGAACATGGCAGCTCGCCTTCTATTGAAGACAGGTCACTGAGAACACATTACACAAGTGCTCAAGAGTCTGCACTGGTTGCCAACAGCTTTGCTGGCACAATTCAAGGTGCTGGTTTTAACCTATCAAGCCCTAAACAGCTTGGGCCTCAGGTATCTGAAAGACCTCCTCTTCCCCTATATCCCATCACAGCCTCTAAGGTTGACTGGTGGTGCCCTCTTGTGAGTGCCAACAACTGCCCATGAAGTTGCTACAACAAGGGTGCACGGGGGGGGGAGGAGGGGGAGTTCTCAGTTACTGTCCCACAATTATTCAGCTCCTTCCCCTTGGAGCTCCACTTACGCGTGAGCCTGTTCATCTTCCAAAGGAGATATAAGACCTTTTTGTTTGGTAAGGCGTTTGGCAGGCAGGAATAGGGTTCAATGTGATTGGGTAGAAGGATTGTTGGGTGGGGTGGTTGGGATGATGGGAATTTAAGGGATTTTGATGTATTTTGTTGTATTTTATATTTTTGATGTTGTAAGCCACCCTAAGTCTCCAGAGAAGGGAGGGATGAAAATGTAAAATAAATAAATAAACAAAAGGAAGTACTTTTTCACTTAGCAAACAATACAGTTGCAGAACTCATTGCCAGAGGAGGCAGTGAAAGCCAGCACCAAAACTAACTTCCAATGGAAACTAGATAAACTCTTAGAGGATAGAGCCATAAATGCTTACTAGTTGTGGCTTAAACCCCTGACTTCCGGTAGTTCAGAGTGGTCAGCAGGAGATGAGTCACATCTCCATGATTTGTACTTGTACTTCTCTCAAGCTACTGTAGATTGCCACTGTTGGAGAAAGGATGCTGGACCCCATGGATCATGACAAGTCTGACCCAGTATTGCACTCCTTATGTTCCTATATTGTTAATCATCATTAGTAAGCAACCATAGTTTGGATTCAATAGCCACATTTTGTGGATGGGCACAGATGTTTGCACAGGCTATCTAAATGCATTTCATTAAGGCAATTTGCAAGCCTGGGTGGTCTATAAAAGTTTGCACAGTGAAAAGCAGCTAATTTAAAAGTTGTGTCAAGGCTTGGCCGTGAGCTGCTAGCCTTGGGGACTGAATGGTGACTGTTTTTCTGCTGCACCACCACTTGGTCTGCTTAGGCATAGCATTTCCTCAGGGTGTCTTCTCCTCCCCTCTCTTTCACATTGTTTGGAGTCACACCCACCAGCTTCCCAACTGATCCCAGCCTGCTTATAAGGAGGACTGGGTGGGAACCACAGAAAGCTGGCAAAGCATCTCTTGCCATTTCCCTTACTGATGATGCTCTGGACTCCACATGCTGAGTCCATCATTCTCCTCTGCTTTGGGTTGTTTTCCCCTTTGTCCAGCCTTGTGTCAATTTGTGTCTTTTTTCCTGTTCCTTCGCTGTTCTGTAGCACCTTTCCTTCCTCATTGTTCCCCAGCCTCCCTGGTGTCTTTCTGCTGCAACCCTTCCCTGTAGTAAGTGTAGGGTTCCCTTACTTCTCTATACTGATCTAGTCCCCTTCTATGCCTGGAGCCTCTTGCTTGCCACGTCTTGTCTGTTCACTTCCATCCTCCACCATTGCTATTCCCCTACAGCCCTGTGTCTATCCCCCCAATACCCCTAGGCCCTCTGTCTTGCTAAGGTGCTGTGTCTGGCCAAGCCCTATGTTTGTTCTCTGTTAACACCAGTCCTCCTAAGCCTTGTGTCTTTTGCCCCAATTCCTCCTACAGCCCTAAATCCTGTGACTGTCCCCCACTACCCCCAGTTCTTCTGTAGGTGTATGTCTGGTTTAGCCTCGTGTTCGCTTGCTTCATTACCTCCATCCCCTTGTAATTCTGTCTAGTGTGCTCTGGCTCTCTCTGGTCTGTATCTTGCTCCTATAACCATTTCCCTGGCCTATGTACCCTTCTGGTTCCCAGGTTCAATTTCTTGTTCCCTTCCTGAAACTCGATGATGAGCTGCATATGTTCTGAAACCAGAGAACCTGACTTTTTGTGCTGAACCTCAGTCTTGCCTATAGCAGAGAATGGCTGAAAGGTTCCCTTATCTAGTTGTCGCCCCCACCCCACCCCCCGGCCCTTGACCTCTTCTCCTCCTGGCTCTAGACCTTCCCTTCTGCCCTCCTCCTGGCTCCAATCTCAGGAGCCTGACAAGTTGCTGCCAAATATCAGCACAAACCTTCAGGACAAAGCAAAAAGGAAATGAAAAGTCTACTCTTCTATGTATTTTCTATGGGTGTGCACCAGGCCCCCATGTTGTTTTCGTTTTTGTTATTCAAAAATGTAGTTTTCATTATTGTTATTAACGACAATGTCGTTTTTGTTTTTGTTATCATTTTTGGTATTGTTTTTGATATTGTTTTTGTTATCGGTATCAATATCAGTACCGTTTTTGTTATCGGTATCGATATTCATTATTGTTATTGATATCGGTACTATTTCAAACAAAGATTTTATTTTTGGTATTGGTATTACTGATTCCTGTGCACAACTAATATTTATCTAAATCTAAGGGAGACAGGAAGGGGAAAGGAAAACTATCTATTATCTAATCAGTTATCTATATAACTATTCTAATCTATATGTCTATAATATATATCTATATCTAAGCTATACTACCTATCTATATATAATGTACAGGGGGGGAGAGGGCAGGGAAAGGGAGAAGGTAAAATGTAGGGTATGAGGAAGGAAAGGTGTTGCTGGGAATACTTCATAAATAAATAAATAATACAATGTAAACTAGGGAGGATTTTTTATGTGCAAGCACCACAGTTCTGTAAATGCAACCTGACAAGCAGAGCTCTCACAGAACAGAGAGAAAATACCTGGCCCTCGCATTATAAAGGGTTGCAGTGCCCTCCCCCAGAGCCCTCCTGATTGGTTGGGGGAGGCAGCAGGCATTGAGCAATCACAGAGTCCCATGAGACTGCTGGGGCCTGCTTGCCTGCTCATTGGCCAGGGATACATCCATCAGATACTGCTGAGCTGCTTGCCCCTCCCAACACAGGCACAGTTCAAGAATTCAACCCTGTTAAAACTCCAAGATGTCTGCTCCCTCCTCCCTTCTCTTCATTTTCCTTCCAAAACCCAACTGCCACAGCATTAATAATAACGACAATGATAATGACATTGTCATTTTTGTTTCTTGTTATCGTTTTTGGTATTGATATTGTTATCGATATCATTAACAATTAATTATTATTATTATTAGCAGCAAGCATTTATATAGCACTAGCAATGTACCTGGCACTTTACAAAGTAATTGAATACACACTGTCCCTGCCCTAGGGCTTACAATCTGAGAGACCGGGGGAGACAGGGGGACGAAGGAAGGAGAACAGAGGGAGAGACAAGGAGTGTAACATTCACAAGGATGCAAGGTCCCAGGTGCACGCACTTGGCTTAGTTACATCAAGAATGATGGCTGGTTGGTCCATGTGGATATCGTTACCATTATCATTACCGTTATCGGTATTCTTGTTTGTTGTTTTCATTATCATTGTTGTTATTCTCGGTTGTCGTTTTCGTTATTGCAATAACGAAAATGAAAATGACAATTATTGTTATTGTTATTTGTAATAACGAAAAGGACATGCACACCCCTAGTATTTTCATGTCACATAATTTAAAGGTCCAACAGATAGCTGTTTAGCCTACAAGCTTCAGTCTAAGCTGAGAACCTGGATGCCTCCAATATACCGACACATTGGAGATAAGATATTATTCTGCAAGTACCATAAATCTGAATAAAAAATTAAGCCATTTATTTAAGGTAGTAAACATGATTGCATTGACACTAGTCTTGATGAAACTAAGATGTAGCATGATTTAGTTTCACTGGAGTGTTACTTGTAATTTGTATCAAAGTGTAGCCAATGAATTAAGGGGTTTTCATGTTATTTAAATAAACACAATGTTCAGTTTTCACTGAAACAAAATGAGGTGTTATGCATCAGTGATCCTAAAGTAATACTCCATAATAGCCCATTACCATCACTTGTTTTAAATGCGAGAACAAGATTAACATCTCATTCAGCAGAAGAAGCGTTTTTTAAAATGGAGCTCCAGCCTGGAAACTGGAAAGGGCAGATATTATCAGTCAGCTGAGCTGATGACAGTTGTGCTTCCTGGTAATTTGCTGTACTCTCCTGAAGTGAACATGTCTCACTAAAGGTTTCCATAGCTAAACAAACTTTTCAGAAATGTTGAATCTTAAAAGACTGGAGTTTTGCAAGTTCATGTAGATAAACATCCAGAAGTGTATACAGTTACTATTCAATAGATACACAATCTTATCCGAACCTTCTTGATCAGAAAATTGTGTTGGTAATCTCACAAAATTAGGCTTTCACAAAAGATTTCTAATATCCCTGTTTTCAATGTGGCATGTATACCTCAAGAAAAGCCTCTTTCATACTACATTTACAGTTAATAACTAAGTTTTTACTCCTCTAATTCCTCCCCAGTTGCCCACTTAGGCTAAAAGAACTTTTATTATGTTTTTTACATGTTCAAATAACTATGGGTGATTTCAGAAGTGATGTGGTGAATGTCCACCACAGTCAACATCAGTCAAACGCGGGGGGTGATGAAAGCGCCGTGCATGTCTGTTTGCTCGCAACCAGATGTTCACCACAGTCAAACGCGGCCTGGGGTGAAGCTAACCACGCTTCGTGCGGTCGGGGTGGGAGGCGGTCCAGAAGTGTGAATCGTCACCACGGCAGGGATGAACGAAAAGTAACTTCTGAACGGAAACCCACAGGCGCGGTGGAAGGAATTGTGGTGCATTCTAGGGCTCGAACCGCGGTCCACATCTCCACTGCATGTCTGTTGTGTTCCCCTGGCCCATGTTCTCTCTGATTGCCCCTGGGCGGTGGTCACGATCCTGTCACTTCTGTTGGGGCTGCACATTTCACTACAGCCTGTGGTGGATTCACTGTGGTGAATTGGAACGCGTCACTTCTGAAATCACCCTTTGTTAACCATTATGTCAATCAATAATGTTTAACCGTAATAAATGTAGACCCTAAACATAGCACTTCTTAACCTGGTAGTGTTACAGGAGCGTTCTCATTAGTTAAACTAAAGGACCATAGTATCCAAGCAACTTCATGATATTCTACTAAAAAGCAGAATTGTGTGTGTATGTGTAAATGTTTATACATATACATAGGTCATAGAGACAAAGTAGTGTAGAGATATCTTTTATTGAACCAACTTAGGTTGGTGGAGGTTTGCAAGCTTTCAGATCTCACAGGATCCTTTGTCAGGCAAGTCAGAAATCCAAGCTGTACACTGAGCAAAGCGAGGCACGGGGATTATATGCAGAGGCTCCCCAGCAAACCTCCACCAACCTAAGTTGGTCCAATAAAAAATACCTCTACACTACTTGGTCTCTATGACCTATTTTTGGGACCAACACGGCAAACACACTTTCTCTGTATACACATACATACACACACACATATATGCAAGCTAAGTCACCAGTTATTTTAAATTATGTTCACTGGGTGCAATCTAAACCACTTACAGCAGTGAAGCCTTATTGCAATCAAGTAGTCCAATTGCTTTCAAGGCCTTTTTGCACGGTGCTAGTGCTAAGAACTTGAAAGCAATGGACCTACTCCAGATAAGGTGGTTTGAGGATGAAATAACTCAAGCAAATATCCACAGGAAACTTTGCAGAGTATAACAGGTTTCAAGGATCTACACAATCTGTTCAAGTCACTTTCAGACATTCCACCCCCACCCTGCACATATTTGGGCTGTGGGGGGGGGATGCACAGCCCGAAATGCATGGGGATTGGCCAGTCGAAAAGTCCCCCCCCCCC
>QEPC01004415.1:180829-203079 GCA_003113815.1 Sphenodon punctatus | reverse complement strand
GCAGGGACCGTGTCTATTTTATTACTTTGTAAAGTGCCAGGTACACTGCTGGCGCTATATAAATGTTTGTTAATAATAATAATAAAAATAAAAATATGCCTTAAGAAGGCACCTTCCAAATACTCTTCATGAAAAAGGCCTACAACATTAAACAATCACAATATTTGATCTTGATTTCAGGTCATATTACAACTTTTATAAAGTTTTTCCTCTAGAAGACTTTTTATTAGATAATGAATCCCATTAAAATTAAATCAAATGACATCTTCAACTGATGTGACATTCAATTGAGTCATTCTGATCCTCCCACTCCACTCTCCTCTTTTGACTGCTAGATATTGTTGTTTATTATTATTACTACAAGGATTGGCAGGCAGCCTATCAGTCTATTATCATAATATCTTCTGCCTTCCTTATTTGCTGTTGTTCTGGGTGTTGGCCCAGGCAACTTATTCAACAACAGCCCTGGTCACTGAGTAGAAATGAGGATCAGTTGCATGTTAATTTTGTTGCAATAGAAGATTTGGAAATTCCAAACCTTTTATTCTAGGTCATGAAAGAAGGAGCAAGCTCAAAAGTATTACTGAATCTTACTGTGAATTACCCTAATATCCACTGAAATAAGAGAGCCTATTTAAACAGTATTGTTTCACTGAGAACCAAATTCTGGGGAACAGACAGTGTGTAGTTGGGATGAAAGGATTTAGCCAAAATCATCATATGGCCAGACTAGCCCCAAGTATAATATTAGGATCCTCTGTATAACTAGAACAATCTGCAGAAGTGAGCACAGCTCTGATACCAAGACAGGTTTGATTTTAAGCCATTAAAGTCAATGGATCTGTGTGAGAATGTTACCCTTTTGCATGATGTGGAGGGCAGGAACAAAAAGTCTGCTTTCTGCGTCTAGGGGGATTTTCTCTAAATCGAGAAAACTAATTGCTAGAGACTTTACTAGCTCTGGAAAAATAAAATGTAAACCCACTCTCCCCACCACCACCTCTTCTCCACTCAACAGCATTCAGAAATCCTCAGGAATTTGGTTTAATTTGGGGGAAAGTATTCACAATTTCTAACAGACTTCGGATAAAATAAGTAAATCCCAGCAGATCATCAGGGATATGACAATCCCCATGGTTCCAGTTAATGACAGCCCAAAAGAATCCTTCAATGACAGGATTGTCCCCAGTCAGAAACCCACTCACAAATCTATTTACACTCAGTGGGAGACAAGGAGGAGTCGTGCTCCTTTATGCTTTTCCAGTCCCTTTCCAACATGCAACAGGTCCAACTTCTTGGAGATACCTGCCCCTGCTGCCATGGTCATAATCTGTGTCTATCATCATAGGTCATTTTTAAACTGACTGCCCCCACCACTCAGTGTTCAGGCGGGTGTGCGGCGGGGGGGTAGTCCGTGTATACGGCTGCCGGTGGGTGGGTGGAATGGGTGTGCGGCGGGTGTGCTCCCATGTAAACACCACGGGCGGTGGGTGTTTGTGCGTGTGCGCCCCAGCCGCACACCCACCAACACCCGTCACACACCTACTCACACCCACCTCCACCCATGGAGCCATCCTCCAGAATGGAGGATGCTCTGTGAGTGGAGGTGGGTGTGGGTAGGTGGAGATGGGTGGGTGTCCATGTAAATGGGCACACGAACACCTACACCTGCGGTGCCAACACCCCACCCCGGTCCACGTAAAAAAGGCCATAGTTGTCAAGTTCCTATTCCCATCATTGGGTGTATATTGGTCCTTTTCACCACACTACCTATCAAGACACTTCAATCCTCATTAACTGTATTAGGGACTCTGAATCTTCATAATGGGTGACAAGAACAAAGTATATTAACAAATGCCTGTCCAAAGTCTCCCTCTGGGAGAAAGTCTTGGGTCTCTGAGGGAAACGCCTCACTCTCCCTCGACCTTTAATTGCTTCCTTCTCTATCAGATCCTGCTCCTGATAAGCTCATGTTGGCCTGCTTATTACAGGATATGCTACAGCTCACATGTCCCAACAGGAGTATAATAGGCTATCAATAATAAAATAGGATTTCAGTAAATTCCAAATAATATAACAACATGAAATATGGAATTACAGGCAAGCTTCATGAATGACCATGTGTTTGCTCTTTGTACCAATAGATGGAGCAAAGAGATATTTTTTTTTCTCCTATGTTTTATAGTATGGGGGTTTGCAGTCATAATAGACAACAGAACTTGGCACTTTATCTACAAGCTGCACCTAGAAGAGCAGTGATATCTATATGCATTCTTTGCATCTTGAAATGTGTTGTCATACTAAAGCCCACTGTGAATTAAATCTGTATCTTATGTTGTCTTGCTACAACAGATTCTCATTTCTTGTTAATGTGTCCTTTGAAGAAATTGATGGCACTGCATTGTCTTTTCTTGGTACTTTGCACATTAAACAATCACTTCATAAGCACTGAATGCTAATGAAAGTGTAGAGGAACTAGGAGTGAATGTTCAGTTTTCCAAGACTATCATCCTTACCCAGTTGGACAAAAAAGGTGCAGGAATCAGGATGTCTGCTTTATATTAGTGTACAGAGCTCATTACCATCGTATCTCTAAGGCCCTTTTTACACAGACACTCTAACACCAATAAAATGGGTGTTACATTTTATTATACATGGTACAGGGCAACCCTGCAACCCTGCAACATGGGCTGTTTTCACACGAGATGCCTCCACCCACTTTCGCTGGGTGGAGGCATCTGTGTAAACACCACTTGTGGTGGGTGGGGTGCATTTCTCTGGGTGGAGGCGTCTGTGTAAACACCACTTGTGGTGGGTGCAGGTGCGTGCATGCTCCTGTGCAACACTAATCTCCACCCACCACCCACCCACAGAGCAATCGACAGTGGAGTCCGTTGCTCCATGGGTGGGTAGTGGGTGGAGATGGGTGTTGCGCGGGAGTATGCATGCACCTACACCCACCACAAGTGGTGTTTACACAGACGCCTCCACCCATCTCCACCCAGCAAAACTGGGTGGAGGCATCTCGTGTGAAAAGGGTCCATGTTGCAGGGCTATAGTGTTGCCCTGTACCATGTATGATAAAATTTAACACACATTTTATCGGTGTTAGAATGTCTCTGTAAAAAGGACCTAAGTGCTTGAATGAGAATTTGGCTTCAGTCCTCAAAGCACTAAGCTGGTGCAAGCTCTACTGAAGTGAAAGGAGTTTGAACCTGTGTGTTACATTGAGGATCAGAGCCTTTATATATCATTACACACACACACCACATAAATATAAACTCCCCAGAATAACTCAGTAACACTGCCTCCATTGCCATAACACACATGTATGCCACGTTGAAAATTTAAACAGAAAAAACATGAGATACTACTTTCAGGACACCTACACCTTAATTGTGCAGTGTAATCCTCTTAGCCTTTAGTTTTGGTGCTATAACAGCCTTTATGCCTTTTGTAAAACAAGTCAATATTTTTCCAGTTATGAGATTATTGATTTAGAAATCATATAAGATTTGCTGGCATTTGTCCTGGTGACTAATATCCCCCAAACTACACCAGAGAACATTTCCCTATTTTCCAAAATTTCCCACATGATATTTCTGTACTGCATGGTATATTAAAAATACATTAGGAAAAGTGAGTTTATTATTTGAAGCTGTTGTACTGCCATGGATTTCAATTAATTACATCAGTAATTAATTAGCTCCCATGCAGTTTATGATCAGCAGAGGGGGCTCAGTGCAGGATTTATTGGAGATTACTTCCATATTTCTAAGAATGCAAGTCTTATAAAGTCATACGTTTTAACTTTAAACATTTTGTTGAAGATTAAAATACTATAGACAACAGAGTAACACAACAGGGAGTAAAAACAGACATGACAGTAGCCTGCATTAGCCCGGGACTCACCAGCACATTTGTTCTGTCCCTGCCAGATGTCTGCCCACATCCACCTTGGAATGAGTGGCTAACTGCTATGGGATGTATTGACTGGAGAAGCTTGAACATGCATCCCAGGCTAAGACCTGACCACCTGGGCTAAGCAGGGCTAACAGTCTCCCTCCCATCTGTTTTGTGCCGAAGTCCTGTCGCGTTTTGTGTGGTCCCATTTATTACAAATGGAAAGTGAGCTTTGTGGCTTAGCTGAACTAATCATACTAAATTGGGCTTCACTTTTTCCAAGTAAAATAAAATGAGTTTACACTTCACTTTGATACCAGACTAGCAAAGCAAGTATTGTAAAATGACAATATATTTATAAATAAAGGAGCATGAGACTTTAGAATATATTATAAATATAAGCGTAGTTTACTTAAATATAAATAGAGAATATCAGTAGTTTACATAGAATAACATAGATAGTCAATCAAAATTACATGATCTTAAAACATCTCTATTTTAAGAAAAAAGCTTCTAAAAGGTTAACATATGCTCAATTCATTGACTCAAGATATCAAGAGTAATACATTACATTCTTCCCAGTTCTTCCCTTTGTCTGCCAAGATGTTGGTGAGAAAGAAATCCCATGATGTGTGGAATTTCAGTCTAGAGAACGAAACTCTTGTCTCTCTTCTTAAGCTTTCCTGCATGGGAGGCTCACATTCCTGGGAACTGACGTTGCTGGCGTTGCTGACGTCAGTTAGTAAGGAAATACACTGCATTCTAATTGGCTCTCTTAATTCTGAGCAAGTAAAGAAAGATTAAATTTCCTTCAAGGTTTAAACTGAAACCGTATATTTTTTATCAAATATAATTGTCAGATTACAGAGAGAATAACCAAAGCTTCAAGGTTATTTCAACCATTAATTAGATAGATATGTTAGCTAGAAAAAACTAACAAATCTTCCTTCTCAGTCTGGAGATGTTTATGGCCTGATCATTCATCATCTAGACACATAACAGATAAGATTCCAGACACCTAGGCTGAGAAGGCCTCTTTATTGCCTCCCACTTTTAGCTAGGTGTCTTTGTTTCCTTGGCAACAGTCAAAAGTTCATTTGGGAAGTTTAGAAAAAACTCCTATTGGAATGTAGACTAAGGGGGCCCAATCTGAACCTAGCTAATCACAAAAGCTGATTTTAAAAATCAATGCTGCAAAACACAAATCCAATACTTTGAAACAAAAAGTTAACATAAAGAAACTCAAAATTAATACATTAGGAACACAGATGGCCAAAAATATATGCTTNGGTATCGGATTTACCGGTTCCCGGATTTCAAAATACTGGCATACTGGATTAATACCGGTATACCGGTACCGTTTTTTCCCCATTGATTTCAATGGGAAACTGTCCCCAATGAAATTAATGAAGAAAAAAAAACACCTTCCCCCTCCCCCTCCCAGACTGTGCGGGGGGAAGGGGGGACACCCCCCCACCCACCCTGCCAAGCCTGGATTTTTTATTTTTTTAAAAAAAATTCCCCTAAGTCCCTGGGCTTCGGGCCGGGGCTGCCGCTGGTGACCCAGAGCCCGCACCACCAGCAGGTAAGTGTACCGGTACTGTTGATTCCTGGGGTGGTTTAACACACACCCCCACCCCAGGGATCACCCTACCTCGCCCACCATGGGATCACCCTACCTTGCCTTCAGCTCCAGGCAGCGGCGGTCGGCTTCAGCTCTGCTGTGGCTGCCGGCTTCAGCATGCTAGTGATGCTCTAGGCCTTCAGGGGAACCCTGGTTGGGGGAGGGAAAGTGTTTGCTTTTTTTCTGGGTTTTTTTTTTTACCATTCATTTGAATGGCCGCAATGTAAAAAAATCACACCCAAAAAACGGCAGTATCGGATACCGGATCATCCGGTAGTCCCACCCCTAATGCTTATAATAGGAAATACATGACAGTCCCACCCCGCTGAACAGCTGATATGGAGCATGGAGGAGCCAGCAGCTGTTCTGCCAGGCCTGGTGAGCGTGCTCCTCCAGCCCCACCCCATCAGCTGTTCAGTGGGGCCCAATGATTCCTCCAGGCCCCCCAATCAGCTGTTTGGTGCTTTCATCTGGCCCACCAAACAGCTGATAGGGGAGGCTCCTGGGGCCCCCTATCATGTTTGGTGATCCAAATGTGTTAGGGCAGGGAGGAGCAGGAAGGGACCACAGACCCGGAATAACCCACACACCATACCCCATAGCAATCACCCCCTTACACACCAGGGGGCTCCACCCACTTGGTGGGGAACAACAACCCCTCAGGATCTTATATGGCCCTGAACTTCCCGGACGGGAAGAGTCCAGATCATCACAGGGGGGGAGACAGCAAGGCCCTGAGTGGATCCCCTCCACTCGACACTGATACAACACACCACACACAACCGCAACCACCCATACCCCTACACACACCCACACACGTTGACCAGGGAGAACAACAGTAATGGGTAAGGTGAAGGAAAGGGGGTCCAGGCTCCAGGAAAATAGGGAAGGGTACCCACAGACACTCAGCCCGGAGCTCAAGGATAGGAGGGACCCAGACACAGCAGCAGGGGAAGGGAGTGTACTCACTACACTCCACACACACACCAACACATCCCTAGTAGGCTCCGTTCATACACTTTCAGTCCTCACCCATCCCACACACCCTCACCACCCACTTTCTCTATCACAAGCCCACGCACCCACAACCATCCACCCTCACGCGCACTCCAGTTACCGCACTCCACAGATACAATCCACAAAGGGGGTCAGTTTCTCACAGCGTTGCTGATCACCGGCAATGGCTGTGTCCCTGGCCTCCCCTTAAGTGGTGCTGGTTCTGCCCCCTGGAGCACGCAAATGCACGGAGCAGCACAACATGCCAGAGGGCCCCACCCCGCCATCATCTGGCAGTGCAGGCGGGGGCTCCTCCCCTACACTCCCAGTTGCTTCCAGCGTTGGCACTGCCGGCTCCACCCCCACGAGCGTGGTAACACCCCCTGATGCCTCCGTGATGCTGCATAGCACACGCTGGCCATGACCCCACCTCCTAAGGGGCTGGAAAAGGCAGCGGAGGGCGCGAGCCCTGACAGAATGTGTGCACTAAACAACTGATGGGAGCTCCAGGAGTGCCCCCGCATCAACTGTTTGGCAGCCTGGGTGCATTCACCAAACAGCTGATGGGGTGGGGCCAGGAGCACGCACTGACACCTGTTTGGTTGCAGCTCTTCTCAGGGCCCAATCCTGCTGAGCATAATTGAGCTGGGAGTCCTGTTCCATGGTAACAGCTCCTCTGGACAACCCAGGACATGAAGGGACCTCTGGCATCAGTCCCCAAACGTGGGTTCCAGGGGGAGAGCTGCATGTGTAAACAACCCTCCCCACCAACCCGAGGAGTGGCAGCTGCACTGGTTCGTCCCGGGGCAGGCCAAGTAGCCGCCATCACATTGTTTTTAACCCAGGGAGAATCAAGGTAACAGTTTGCTGCTAGATCAAACCCTCACCGAGCTTAATATTACAAGGTGCTGAAACCCTTAAACCTGATCCACCTGAGGTCAGGTTCCTCCAGCTATAGGTTGCGACCCCAAGAGAGGTCATGAGAGGCCTACAGAAGGGGTTGTGATGCTGGCTTATATTTACTGTACTTTGCATGTCTTTGTTAACGTTTGGGGTCATGGGATTTATATTCAAGTATCAAAATGTGATGACAGCAATAATCTGGGAACTACTGATTAAGCATAAGAGTATTCTTGTCAAAGTCTATGGGGCTATGCATATACCTAAGTGCTTCACAGAATCAAGCTACAATACACAGCAACTTCCAGAATCAAACCTATTGTAAATTCCCACCAGACTCTCTCAGACAGGTGCACAGTTATAGTAGGTCCATCAGCACTGGGGCTCACATGCCTGGGGGGCAGGGGGGTGGTCCTACATGCATGTAGAATGCATATGCACACTGAAATGGGTTGTCCAACGAAGAGACCCATTCCATCTTCTGCACTAGGGTCCATTTCCACTTAACTACACCCCTGCTCTCAGGACAGAGCCAGTTCATTGTAAAGAAGATTTCTGTGAAGTCTCCCCTCAGGAGAGGACCATTTTAGGCCACCTCCAGAAGGGAAATTGAATTGCATTAGTAAAACTAGCTATCCATAAGATTTAAACATGCTGTATGCTATTAATAACAGCTTGCCTGCTGAGCCTGACCTAGACACTAGCGTTTTAAAGCTACAGTTGAAAAAAAACCTCACCAAAACTTATATACTAAAATTTAAATTCTTCACATGGTTTAAGCTTGACTTTAAAGATGTTTGCATTGTATTTAAAATTCAGAATTATACTTGCAGACAAACAATTACTGTAACTTTGAGACACTTTTAATGAAGAGCCCTATAGTAGGTGAGCCTGCTCTGGGTACAAGTCCTTGCAGGATCCAGCCCCAAATGCTCCACTCACACATGGGTTCTCTCACCACAGTGCTTTTATTACAATACACTCCACCAACATAACTTAATCAGTGTCCAAAGCATAAAGCAGTTACTCAGTCCTCAGGCAGGAAGACATTTCCCAACAGATCCAGGGAAGCTCATTCCTGAGCTCTAAAACATGCTGGCAAAGCCAGCCCCAAGGGAAGCCCTCTTAAACCCCAAGGCAGACTCTCTAGCTCTGCCTCTCCCTGGTGACCCTTCAGCTAGGCTTCCAGGCCTGTGTTAAATCAGTTTTACTGACTGCCTTCTGGTAATCAGGGCCCTCACCTCTGCAACCCTAGCCTGGCATGCTTAATGAAAAGTTAACCCTTTCTTTGCTGCTTTCACTAGTGATGGTTGGTATCACATCACAAGTTCAACAAGTACTCCTTATTGAAGAAAAGTTTCCCAGGTAGTGAAGATGCATATATTTGTTTCAAACTATATAATGAAGAAATAGGTCCATGGATTTCTATGGAGTTTGAAGGGAGTGTAAATGAGACAAGCACCAGAGAAATTTCTGGGAGACCCTCCTAGACAGTAAGAGTAAACAGTCATAATCAGCTGGATGTCTCTTTGGGGCTAGGCATCACAGGGTGCTTTCTTATGTGATGGCTCTCATTGCCACCATGGATTTCCCTCTGGGAGTTGACCTGGGTGCCAAAAAAACATTACAGCTGCCAAGCAGGAGGCAGTAGATGCACAGTTGTGCGTCTGCCCAGCTCTGCCCCCGTGCTGCGTGGAGCAGTCCACCCCCTGGCTGACAGGTGGCCATGGTGGTCAATGACAGACACCATAGCACCTGCCACCACCCCAAATCACAGTAGGTAAAGTGGCTATTCAAATGTGACAGCACGCTTTACACCCAGTCAGACAGCCCTTCTGTCCATTTACTGTCATGCCAGGACATCAAATAACAATGCATCCCATGACAATGGGTGTTTTCAGACGTTACGGGATCACAGTGAACCACGGTGAATATCCACCTGTGGTCACCATGTCCCGAACATCTGTTTGGCGGCCGCCAGATGTTCGCCACGGTCAATACCTGCAAGGGGTCAATTTGAACCATGCTTCCCGGGCTAGCCGGGGGAATGTCCTGGGAAGCGTGGTCAAACGGACCCTGGGCAGGGGCCAATGAAAAGTAACATCTGGCCACGCGCCACGGCCCGGGATCCCCGGTGGGATCCCGGGCCATGGCGCTTCCGGCCCGACGCGGCGGCCGCAATGGCCCCGCCGCCCGCCCGTCTCCTCGGAGGGCGGGCGACGGGGTGCGTGGAGGGGGTGGGGCCGTGCGGCCACACGTTGCGCCGTGTGGCTCCGCCCCCTCCCACATTCCCCGCTGGGATCTCCCCGGCATGTCTGCTATGGCATTACGGGGTGACCCTGGGGGGGAATGGATCCGGTGCTTTCGGTATGGGGCCAAAGGGCCCCGTAACGTCTGAAATCACCCAATGTGTCTGAAGGTGAAGAAGGAATCCAAGAAAGAAGAATCTTACACTGCTGTTACTTCAAAGCATTACCAATTCCACTATTTGTACTCTTGGACCATACAGAAAAGCAAACAGATCTTGACTGCTAATGTTTAAAGGTGTTTCATTGTAATTTTTTGTCTATGGGTTTTGATATGAAAATTAACCCATAATTTTTTGAAAAATCTATTACATTATACTTACCCTTAATTCCCATGATACTTTCACTCCTCATGCTTATGAATAAATTACCCTTAATTCCCATAACATTTTCTTCCCTCTTGCTTATGAATAAACATCGGAATGGAATTGCAGCTCTGTTGTCCAAGTTAGAATTAGTTCATCCACGAAACCTACAAATGGTTCCATAGAACTGACATCACACAATGTCAAAACTGATATGCACAATTCTTTGTAGTATGTCCAGTGACCCTTGTCAATCCTTCATACTATGAAGGAAGAATATTCCTGTTCTTTTGGGGATGGACATTAAGGCACAGTTCTGACATTGTGTAATCATTGTTGTGGTGTTTTACTAATTCATGTGTTAGTGTTTTAGAATAGTATAATATTCTGTTTGTTTCTTTTTGTACGAATATGTGTTAGTTGGCTAGCATCTTGTTCACACTCATCTGGAAACAGTGCACTTTAGCTTATAATTTCCTAGTGTTATGTGGCGTGGTGGAATTTGTAGGTGTGCATTACAGGTATGTTAAATAGGTGGTTTTTAATTTGTGGAAATTATCTGCACCTTAACTAATATCTTAAACCGGAGGTTTTTTAATTCGTAAATCTCCTTGTTTTTTGTTGTTTCTGGAAACAATTGAATGAACATTTTTCAAACAGTGCAATGAACATTTAAAAGAAATTTAAATGAAATTTGAATGGGGAAGACAAACATGTGCATGTGTGTGCAGTGGCTGGGCCGCAATTCCTCCAGCTGCCACAGTGTGATTGTGACCAAATTAAATGAGCAATTTTTTAAACAGTGCAATGAACAAGGGGTTTTTAACAAGCTTCAGATTTGAAGGGAGAAGACAAGACCTCAGACAAGGTTTGAAGAGCAAGCAGAGTTTCTCATGGACATGATTTGGCACCAGAAAGATAACAAGAAACTAAATAAGATTTTTGGAAATGTTTTTATTGTTTGCAATGACAATACCTAGTGGGGATAACTTCCCAGCCACCCACCTTTCCAGCCACCCAACATTAGGCGGATTTGGCCCCCAGGAGTAGCTGCCACCCAGCTAAATGGAGTTAATAGAATTATGAATGTAAAACTATGAGGGGACAGGTGGATTGATTTCTTTGCATCTGTCTTCTCTTAGGAATATGGCTTTTTTGGCTAGCAATCCGCTAACTGTGTGGATCTCTATACACAGGTTTCTATAAATGGGTCTTTATAAACATCACCTACCAGTTTTAAATATTAGTGCAAGGGCTAGGAACCAGGGAGATGAGTGTGAAGCAGTTCCTCTGCACATATGGTTGCAGTGCAGGGTCAACATCCAGGTTTGTGGGATCATTCCCATGCAGCAGCTGCCCTCTCCTCCCCTCCCAGATGCCTTTGCCTTTTTAAAGAATTTTTAAATTAAACAAAGTTACACTATGTTTAATAGTGGTAACATGGTTCCGCAGGCTTGGGTCAGCTGCTGAAAATACTCTATCCCCAAACAGACAAGCTTTACCCATGATGCAGACAATTCCATAGTGTTCCACAGAACAGTGGTGTTCACCATCCACATCCCATAGCTTTCAGGCATCCTGGCCCTGATCCATCAAGTATCTTGAAGGAAAGAACTATAAGCCTGAACTAGACTTTGCAGTCTATGGGAAGCCAGCATAGGGAACAGCAAGTTCATCTGATGTGCTCTTAGGTAGCCACTGTTGCTGATGAGCCGTGCTACTACATTTGGAACTAATTGGGAGTTTCCTAACTGCTAATAACTTCATGCCTTGCCAGCAAACTCCCAAGTATCTATTTCTATCAGAGCATGCAATACGTTAGAAAGCAAATAGCATGATGCAATTTTGCAAAATTCCAAAATTAAATGAAATCACTGGGTGCTGTTCAGCTGTAATACACCTGGATAGCTATGCTAACATGAGCAAATTGGAAAGGAGCGAAGGAAACAAAATCCAATCCTATCTCAGAGCATTAAAGAGTAAAATTTACTCCAGCCCTATTGTATGGTCAAGATGAAATACTCCATACATGGCTCAGAGGTTGTGCTCTATTCTATGCCTGAGTTTACTTTCTGGTTTGTTCCAAGCTGCTCAGCCATATTCAGAACAGATCTCTTCACAACCTTCCCTTGTCCACCTGTAACATGTTTTAAGCATCACCTGCTCTCTATCAACGCTCCATGGTATGGGTGTGTCTTCAAATGAGGGATACATGGGGGATTGATGTGAGTGAGAAATGAGTGGAGGATGTGTGTATGTATCTCCTAAAACCTAGACTACACTTAAACAGCTGGTTCTCACAGAACCCTGTTGCTGCCTAGGGAAGCATCGCATTTGGAAGTCTCTCTCTCTCACTCTCTCTCTCAGAGATCAGTGCCTGAGTATGAGCAGCACCTAGCAGTCACAGAGATGAGTGCAGGGACTAAGTGTCTGATGTCACTGCCTGCACATGGACGGATCTCTATAAAGAGCACCTACCAGTTGCAGAGATTAGTGCAGGGGCTAGAAGCCGGGGAGGTGAGTGCTTTGTTCTCACCTCCCCGACACCTAGTTCCCCTGCACATACTGTTACTACTCTCCCTCTGTCATGTGTAATTTACACATCACATAGCTCAATACAGCTTCAGGGTGCTGCCTGGAGTGGAAGGGCAGCACCCAGGTCTTAACTTATTCTTTTCCCCAAGACCTCTCAGTTTGCAGCGTCTCTTCCGGTCAAATGTGCTACTTTTTCAGCCTCTTTTCCTGTCAAACCTAAACCGATGCAGTATGACTTCAGCTACAACATCCCTGTTGAGCCTCTTTCTGAAAATCTTCAGTGCTGGGAAGCATACAGCTTCCTAGGCAGCTTGCTCCTTTGCTGCCCGGTTCCGTTCCTGGAACTTGAGTCCCATTATTTTCATTCCTGCTCTCTGAAGCAATGCAGAACAGTTTCTTAACATCTTGGTGGCAGCCCTTAAGATACGTGAATGCTGCTATCATGTCTCCCTTTAGTCTTCTCTTTGCTAAGCTAAACTTACTCACAGGGGATCAGATCAGCCTGTCTGTGACAGTGACCTAAAACATAAGCTTGTAATGATGGTGGATGATTATCTACAATTCTGTCCTTTCAGATGGCTTTCTAACCTCTAATAGGTCATAATTCTCTTATACTCTGAAGTATGAGGCTTTTGTTTTGGTTCTAATGTATCTGTTCTCATTAAAAATAAATCCAGTTCTATAGATCAACACAACTGAACTCCTGGCAGCAAAAGAACACAGTGGAAAGGAACACGATTTCATATTCCTCCTCTTAAGTATTCCTGTTACAGCCATTTAACCTGCAAACAACTTCCCCACCGTGTGCCTTTTGCTGCAAGGTTTCGTCAACATTCTGTTGTAACATGCTGTTGTACAACTTTGTGTTGTATAATGTAGATATAACCTTATATTTATAATATAAATGTTATATTATAACATTCTGTTATATATAACATTCTGAGCCCCTTTGTGGCTAAGCGTGGGACAAATGTTTTGAATTGCTTTTTCAAGATGAAAATGCTTGGAAGGATTTTGATATAAATTGGAGTGCCAGCTATGAAAATGTCTGTTTGCAACATTTTTGAACTTTTGGTCCCATCTTTTGACATTCACCTCTGAATCTAAAATGTGGAAAGCTCTCAGACTCCCACTGATTCACTCCCTGACCAGAAGGGGGAGTGACAGTTTGTGTGTGTAGGGACTAGGGAGGGAGGGGGGAGTGACTGAGTAGGGAGGGATGGGGGAGTGACTCGTGTGTGTGTGTGTGTGTGTGTGTGTGTGTGTGTGTGTTATCCACATCTTGATAAAAATCAAGATATGTCCAAAGCATTTCCCTCATCCACATTGCAACATTATAAGTTGTAACATTACAAGTTTCATTTTTTAACTTTAATAAATGTGGGTGACATTATTTCTACATTACTGTCCTCAGTGTTTCACATGGATTAAGATTACACTGAATACGAATGATTTACATACATTTTGGATTTACAATACTGTTTTTTACACTGTATGAAACACAACTGTCCTGATTCAGTTTCCATGAGTTGGGGGAGGTTGTGCAGGGTTCTTGCGCAACCCTGAGGGTTGTGCACAACCTTGCACAATTAGAGGTTTGAGGGGATCTCAAGGTGGGTCACCTAGTCCAACTCCCTGCTCTGATGCAGTATGACTATAGCTACAACATCCCTGTCCAGCCTCTTCCTGAAACTCTCCAGGGATGGAAAGCATACAACCTCCTAGGCAGCTTGCTCCATCCGGAGCTTCCAGCTGTTAGGAAGTTTATCATGATACTTAAACAAAATCTCCCTTCCTGGAACTTGAGCCCATTATTTCCAGTCCCGCCCTCTACTGCAGTATAGAACAGTTCTTTAACATCTTGGTGGCAGCACTTTAGGTATCTGAAGACTGCTATCATGTCTCCCCTGAGTTTTCTCTTTGCTAAGCTAAACATACCCACCAGCCCAGCCTGCAGCAGATTGAACCTTTTTCCTATTTCCCTTACCATAGGTGTGTTCCAAATCCTGCAAACCAAACTCATCAGTACAAAATGCTTGCCTTAGAATAGGCTGACAGCACCTATTTTACTACAGAAGTTGTACATAGCAGATCTGGACACACTTTCAAAATAATGTTTGGTTGGGTTTGGTTGGTTTTTTAAACTTGCAAAGATCTCTACTGAGCCAAGGGAGCTTGTATCAATAACTCCTTAAACATCTCCACTTTTGACTCCTGCTTCTTTTTAATGCATACAAACGTTATATTTGTTATTCATAGCACCTTCCCAATTTTAAATACTGAACAAGCTTTTAATTAGTGATGGGCATTTACAGCAGGAGCCAATCCCCAAACCTGGACTAGTTTAGAGCTTTGAGAAAGTTTGGTTAAGTGGTTTTGTTTTCCTTTTTCCCATGCTGTGGTTTTGTTTTTGTTTTTTCATAAGCCCTTTCATTTTAATTTAGCATTTCCAATTCATTTGAGCACAGCCCAAGTGAAAGGACAGTAGGTTATAGTCCTATGTTGACAGGGTGATGGACCAGCTGGTAATGAGGTTTTCCTTTTCTTTTTTCCATGACTACCTAAGATATGCTTGAAATTTTAAGGTGAGGCCTTCTCTGTTCCCCCACTCTGTGCTGGCCTTGAATAGGGATGTGCAAACAGATTACGGTTCGGGTTCGATCGTTTGGTTCGGGTGTTCAGGTCGGTCGCTGAGTTCGGGTTCGGCAGTTCAGTTCATTCGTGTTTGGTTCGGTTCGGGCGTTCGGAAAAAGGTATCACAAGATCCCGTGATCACGTCGGAAACTGTAAATTCGAGTGCGTGTGGAGCTGTGTGGCAAGGGAGTGTGTGTTTGGCTGGCTGGCTGTTTGGTTCATGTGTTTTGGCTGTTTGTGTTTGGTTTGGCTGTGTTGTTTTGGCTGATTGGTGAGTGTTGGTGGGTGACTGCTGTTGGTCTGTTGGAGTGTCTGGGGTTTTTTGGGTTTTTTTAAAGTGAAGAAGACTGTTGTCTTAATTAAATGCCTGGGGGCCAACGTGGTGCTCCCGGAGCTGGTGGTGGTGGTGGTGGAGGAGGAGGTCGCTGCCCCAGCCCCTGGACCTTCGGTGGTGGTGGCCGGCTCCTCTGATGAGGAGCAAGCAGCAGGCACAGGAGGTGCTGCCAGGTTTGTACACTTTTTTTTTACTTTGTGGACAAGAAAGGCTCTATCTGTTAGAGCGAGCTCACTGGCGTGCGGGTGGGTGCATGAGTGGTGGGTATCAGTCAGGCACAAACAGTGGGCATCAGTGGGTAGCAGTGAATGTCTGCCACAGAGAGAGAGAGTACTGTAGTGTGGGGGGCTCTTCCAGCAGCCAGGCACGAGCACGAGCAGCACCCCCACCCAAACATGTGCCTGCCAGCCATCCCTAGCAAGGGTCTCCACTCTCTAGTTGCCATCCCTACCTAGCACCCCCAAATAAGGGCAGGATTTGCATGTGCCAGTCAAGGTCTTTCTAGTTGCTATCCCTAGGTCTTTCCAGTTGCCATCCCTGGCGCCCCAGGGAGGGCAGGATTTGCATGTGCCAGCCAGGTCTCTCCATTACTATCCCTCCCTATCAGCACCCCAAGAAGGGCAGGATTTTCACATCGCAGCCAGGGTCTTTCTAGTTGCCATCCCTAGCGCCCCAAAGAGGGCAGGATTTGCACGTGCCAGCCAGGATCTCTCCATTGCCATCCCTTCCTAGCACCCAAAGAAAGGCAGGATTTGCACATGCCAGCCAGGGCCTTTCTAGTTGCCATCCCTTGCACCCCAAGGAGGACAGGATTTGCACGTGCCAGCCAGGGTCACTGTCTCCCATTTTCATCCCTAGCACCCCAAGGAGGGAGGACTAGAGGCATCATCATAAATGCATGATATTACTTAGGTGTTGTTTATGCGTTCCTGTTTCAGAGAGGAATCAGATGCCAGTGCTGGTGCCATGCCGTGCAGGACAATGAGGTGGAGGTTGCCAGTGCCACCCCCAGACAGTGGGCGGACAAGGTCTGATGTCTGGCGATGGTTTAAGAAGCATGAAAAATATGCCATCTGCACGGTAAGGCACGGGGGCTGGAACAACAGGAAATGGATTGCCCGATGACCTGTTAGGAATGGAAGTCCCCTGCAGAGAGAGATTGGCCACCCACCCACTTGTGGAGACAGACTGCAGGCAGGGCTTGACACAGACCATTGGTCTGACACAGTATGGCACTTCTTATGTTCCTATTTTTTTTATGTTCTTTAGATCTGCAAGAAAAGATTCAGGAGGCAGAGAGAGGGGACCACATCGGGGCTAATCACCCAAATTGAAAGGCTCCATGGCCAGATGGTGAGGCGGTAGGAGGACTCTGGCATCGCCGTGGAGTTGGAGCATCAGCGCCAGAAGAAGGGGGGGGAAGACAACCCAAAAGCAACACCATCAAATCCCTTCCCCCTCCCCCAGCCCCGATGTGGAGTCCCCTGAGCCCCGGGAGTCTGCTGCAGCCAAGACCTTTCAGGTCGAAGTGGCGAGGCCTGGCTGTCAGATGATGACGGGCATACACTGCATGGAGAACCATCTGGTGGAAAAGTTACAGGCTCTCAAGGTGGAGAAAAAGCAGGTGGAGGCGTACTCCTAACATGTCTCTGCCGAGATGGAGAGGCTGTAACTCTGCTACCAGGCGGTCTCCAGGTGGCATGCAGACGTGGAAGGGGCCATGGAGTTTGCCTTGGACCACGGCTATGAAATGGCAGAGCACAGGGTGGCCGCCCCTCAGTCCTGTGCTGTGCCCTGCCGCCTTTTGCCTTTCCCCTAAGTTCCAGGGGACAGGCCCAAAGACTAACAGTAGTACCCCTTAAGTTTCCTTTCAATGTTTGGATTTGGTTTTATAATGTTGTTGTTGTTATTTTGTTGTTGTTTAAATAGTTGTAATAAAAATTGTTATATTTGTTGTTACGAGCTTCGTTTGACCTGCCCAATCTTTTATCCCTATGTGCTGAAGTTCTGGCTGGCTGGTGGCAGAATCTCATACAGCTTGTCGATCCCTACCAGCAGCATCTGGCTGGCTCCACATGTAGTGTAGTTAAGGTATTAACCCAAAGATGTGCCAGGCAGCAGCAGGGTCTCAACTTGCAGACAGCCCCCCAGGAGGGGCAGGGCTTGTGTCTGTGTGGGTGTGCCAGAGAGAAAGAGAGACAGGCTCCTTGGCAGCAGGCGGTGGGAGCTGGTGGTCGGAGGGGCTTTTATTTCCAGCAGCTTCAGCGGGCATCCGCGGGTGGGTGCAGAGGAGTAGGCTGTTGCGGGGGGGGGGGCTGTTGGCTGGCATGCGTGCACCAGACTTCTGCATGTAGTGGAATGAAATGCAGTCCCCAGTGACTGGAATGATGGTCCCAGAATCTCGTTGATGGTTCCTGGGATGGGCGGGCATGACTGAATCAGGTACAATGGAATGACAGCCTATGAGTTTAATAATAATTATGTCCCTAGAATTAGTGCGTGGTTGGGCCCACTTCATTCAGTCAAGCCATAGGTGGTAGCAGAGGTACAAGAATGCACACAGGCAGGCAGGCACATATAATACTTTGTGTTATATTGATATATTCCATCTCATTCTGGTAGGTTTGCTGCTGGATATGGGCAATGGGCATCGATCGGGTGCATGAACACAGATGGGAGTTCTTCCTGGTTCTGGCAGGTGGCAGCTTCTACCTCTCCCCCTCCACCCCCATCTCTCTCGTTCTAGCAGGGAGGGAGCCTCTCTCTCTCTATGGTCATATAGTGCATGTGACAGCATGGGCGGGATCGTGTCTGTCTCTCCTTCTAGCAGTGAGGAGACTTTCTCTCTCATATTTCTCTCTCTCTCTCTCACCATGAACAGCAGATTGCTTAAAGAAAAGGTGGAATGACAGCACCCAGTGAGCGGAATGACAGGGCACAAGAACCCTGAGGGTGGGTCCTGGGCTGGGGCTAGAGTGGCAGCTTCTAGATATTGGACACAGCCCTCCTTGCCAGTAACATAGGCCCAAGAACCCTGATGGCGGGTCCAGGGGCTGGAGTGACTGTTTCTTGATGCCATGGCACAGGCGGCATATAGGCCTGGGAGCCATTGGCACTAGCATCACCAGACATTGGTTGCCAGGGTACAGAACTCTTGGCACAGACAGCATATAGGCCTGGGGGCCATTGGCACCAGCATCACCAGACATTGGTTCCCAGGGTACAGAACCCTTGGCACAGACAGCATATAGGTCTGGGGGCCATTGGCACCAGCATCACCAGACATTGGTTGCCGGGGTACAGAACCCTTGTCACAGACAGCATATAGGCCTGGAGGACATTGACAGCAGCAGACATTGATTGCCAGGGTACAGAACCCTTGGCACAGACAGTATATAAGCCTGGGGGCCATTGGCACCAGCATCACCAGACATTGGTTACCAGAGTACAGAACCCTTGGCACAGACAGTATATAAGCCTGGGTGCCATTGGCAGCAGCAGACATTGGTTGCCAGGTTACAGAATCCTTGGCACAGATGGCATATAGGCCTGGCCTGGGGGCCATTGGCACTAGCAGCAGCAGCAGACATTGGTTGCCAGGGTACAGAACCCTTGGCACAGACAACATATAGGCCTGGGGCCACTGGCAGCATCAGCAGACATTGGTTGCCAGGGCAGGCAGGCAGGCAGCATGGCATGAGCGGCAGTTGGGCAGACTGAGGCAGGGTTCAAGCTTTGCAACTTGGGCAGGTGGGCAGGCAGGCAGCATGACATGAGAGGCAGTAGGGCAGGCAGGCTTGGGCAGGCTTTGAGCTAGGCAACCTGGGTGGGCAGTCAGGCACCTTGGCATGGGAGGCAGGAAGGCGGACTGAGGCATGCTTTGAGCTTGGCGGCAAGCTGGGCGGGCAGACAAACAGCGTGGCATGAGAGGCAGTAGGGCAGGCATGCTGGGACATTGGCAGCAGGGCACTCAGATAGGCTAGCAAAGACTGTGCAGCGCGAGAGAGCGAGAGCCAGTTAGTGTCACATATGTGGGCCAAGGTCATGTAGCCATAGGACAGTTGGCAGACTTACAGTTTGTTTCCCAATGCCACCCTGCATCATGAGGTCAGTCAGATAAGGCGGCCGAGGTCGTCTAGTATGAGAGTGAGAGAGAGAGAGGGGGGGGCGGGGGGGGCAGGCATTGGGAGGGAGAGACAGCACCTCAGCAGCACAGGAGCAGTAGCCCTAGCCCAGATTGAGGAGGAGGAGCCCTGTCCCAAAACTGCCCCTGGCATGGGATGGCGTATGCCACTGCACCATCACTCCTTGTTCAGGGGCAGCTTGGGTAATCCCAGCACCTTCAAAAAGAGCAACTGCTCCACCAACTTGGCCCCCAGTCTCAGGCAGTGCAGGGAGCAAATGTTCCCCACCATAGAAAACATCCGCTCACTGGGGACACTGATTGGTGAGCAAGACAGGATACCCATGGCCACTTTCGACAGGGCTGGCCACACGTTGGCCTTGCTGGGCCAGTAGGCCAAGGGATCACTGCTGAGATCAATGTATGGCTCCTCCTCCAGGAAGGTCTCCACTGCTGCTGAGGTGCCATCATACTCCCTCTGGTAGCTCTGGGTGGGCACCACCTGCCCCACTGTCCTCAGCCACACTGCTTGCCCTTTTGTGCTGGACCCCATGCTCCCCAGAGTGGCCTGCACACAGGAGGAGCTGCTGGCAATAGGGGTGTTGCTGCTGCTGCTGCTGCTACCGCTAGGGCTGGGGGCAGGGATAGACCCAGATGGCTGGAAGGGGTCGCTGCTCCCACTCCCACTATCCACAGGGGCATCCTGCTGCATAGTCCGCTCTGCCTGCCGGACCTTCTGCACCAGTGCACCCTTTCAGAGGCCATAGACTGCTGTCTCACATACCATGCTGCCCTTGATCCTGGGATCCAGCATGGTTGCCAGGACATATTCCTCCCAGTGCAGGAGCTCATAAAAGCGTGCACTCAGCCCTGCCTTCAGCTTCCACACCAGGTCAAGCGCCTCATTGGACATCTTCCTGCCTGCAGGGCCACAATCCCGCCCCCCAATAATCTCATCCAGGCTCCTGTGGAGACTATGGACCAGCGGGGTCACCTGGCTGAGGGTGGCAGTGGAGCTGCTCGCTGTCTCCGTCACGGCCAGGAATGGTCTCAGGACGAAGACCGTGTGAGCAAGAATCTCCCATTCCTCCCTGTTGTACCCTGGAGGTGCCTCAATGTCTGTTTCCAGTTCCACCTGATGCAAGGCAGCTTTCTGCTCAAGAAGCTGCTCAAGCATCAGGAAGGTGGAATTTCACCTGGTGGAGACATCTTGGACCAGCTGGTGCACCAGGGACCCTTGCTCGGCCTGCTTCTCCCAGAGGAGCTCGTTGCCCTTCACGCTCTGTTTAAGAAGCCCACCAGCTTCCTCCCCCAGTCGACCAGGGAGCTAAGGGTGCCTGGCCCAATCCCCTTATCCCCCAAGCCCAGAGCATCCTTGACCATAAGATGGAGGGTGTGTGCGGTGCAAGGGATGCTTGTGAAGCCCCCATCACAGACTGCCTTCAGTATATTGGCCGCGTTGTCCATGACCACACACCCTGGTGAAGGCCGCGCCTAGTGTGACCCACTCCCTCACCATGGTGACCAGGGCTGCCTTGAGGTTCCTTGAGATGTGGGGGCTGTCCATTACTTGTGCTTGAAGCAGGGCCCACCTATACCTTCCTTCAGGACCCCTCCTGCCACTGCCAAGCGCTGCCTCTGGGTCCTGCCAGCAGTGTGCAGTCACTGCCAGGTAGGCATGCTGGGCATTCCTGGAGGACCACAGGTTGGTGGTGAAGTGGACAGTGGGCCCCCCAGCCCCTGCCAGCTGCTCCCTCACTCGCTCCTTCAAAGCCCTGTACAGCTGTGGCACCACAGTCCGACTCAGGGTGGAGTGGGAAGGCAGTTTAAACTTGGGGGCCAGGAATCCAATCAGCTGCTGGAAGCCCCTGTCCTCTACAATTGATAAGGGCTGCCCATCCAGCACAATCATCTCGGCCAACAGGCACTTGGATTTCTCTTGAAAGAAGCCACGCCGCCCTCCAGCACCCGATGGCCTTGGCAGCTACCCCCACCCCAGCTCCTCCATAGTGGACTGACACTGCGGGCAAGGCTCCTGCTGCTATTCTGCCCCCATACTGATCCTGCTGCTAGAGGCAGCAGCAGTTGGTGCAGGACGCTTGCCCGCTGAAGGAGGCAGGTGACTGGCCGCTGCAGTCGGGAACCCGTTGGCATACATTTCCCCTGCCTTCTTGCTTAGCATCAGAGCACTGTGGCATGACTTCAGGTGCCTCAGCATTGTAGTTTTTCCAAGGTTGGCGAGCACCTGCCCACGCTTCACCCGCTTATTGCACAAAGTGCACTACACCTCTCTGGGATCATCTGCCCGCACCAGCTTAAAATGTTCCCAGACAGGATTTTTTTCCCCCTCCTGCCTTCTGGCCCACTCCGGGTGATGCACTGCTGCCAGTGCTGCTGGGAGTGGGAGAAGTTCATGGCACTGGCGACACAGCTCTGGGAGGAGACTCAGCCATCACCTCGGGTACAGGCATCTCCTCTGTGGCACTAGTGTCTGCCTCTGACTCACTGTCCATGATCTCGGTGATGTCCCATGAAGGAGAGTACTGGGACCCTGAGGCTAGACTCAGGCTAGACCCGTGCCTGCCATGCT
>QEPC01004415.1:162597-173282 GCA_003113815.1 Sphenodon punctatus | reverse complement strand
GCCTGAATGTTTGTTTGTCTTCTCCCATGTCTCTCCCGCTGTCCCCTCTCCTTGTCTCCCCCTCCTTGTCTTTTAGATTGTAAGCCACAGGTAGGGACCGCATCTGATTGTATGTTCTGTACAGCGCCAGGTTGCAACTGGCGCTTTATAAATGTTTATTAATAATAATAATAATAATAATAATATGGAATGGTCCCTAGCATCATCCTTATTAAAAAACTAATGCAGAGTATTCATTTAGAATTTGGGCCATACCTACATTATCTTCGATCTCTACCCCAGCCTTACTATACAGTGGGCGATTTCGGAAGTGACGTGGTGAATGTCCACCACAGTCAACCTCAGTCAAACGCGTGTGGTGGTGAAAGCGCCGTGCATGTCTGTTTGCTCGCATCCAGATGTTCACCACTGTCAAACGTGACCTGGGGTGAAGCTAGCCACGCTTCGTGTGGTCGGGGTGGGAGGAGGTCCAGAAGTGTGGTGAATGGTCACCACGGCAGGGGTGAATGAAAAGTAACTTCTGAATGGAAACCCGCAGCCGTGGTGGAAGGAATTGACCCCAGCCGTGGTGAATTCTGGGGCTTGAAACACAGTCCACGTCTCCACTGCATGTCTCTTGTGTTCCTCCGGCCCATGTTCTCTCTGATTGCTCCCACGCGGTGGTCACGATCCTGTCACTTCTGTTGGGGCCGCACGTGTCACCACAGCCCACAGTGAATTCATTCACACCGGGGTGGGATTCACTGTGGTGAATTGGAACACGTCACTTCTGAAATCACCCTACATCCCCACTTATTCTTTTCTTGTTTTCTTATTATTTATTTTATTTTATTTTTTATTAAAACATTTGATATCCTGCCCCTCCTGCCAAAGGCAGCTCAGGATGGCTAACAATATATAACAATATAAAAATACACAAACAACAACATAAAACATCTAAAAAAGTGGGGAGAAAGTAAGATTGCTGCATTGGTCCCAAATATAGGTACAGTGTCTCTATTGGTTTTTATTTATGTAACTATAAAAGTTCTTGCTATTTAGTTTAATTTTCTGGGCACGGTCTAGCTCAGTTTGACTTTTGGCAAGTCTTACTTTATTCCTATATTTTCTAACCTTGTGGCGGTAGTTTTCTTTACTGATTAAACCGTTTTTGCATTCCCTGTAAAGCTCTCTGCTTATACTTAATATTCAGTTCATTCTTGCTGCACTTCCACCAACAGACATATTTATCAGATTTCTTATAGGACACATTCTCCTAAAATTCAAGCACCTCAGAAAAATCAACAAATTTACCTTCATAAGACCCCCAGAGAAGTGAAGTTTTGCAAAGCCCTTGTTTTACAGATGGGGAGATACAGAGAGACTGAGGGCTTTGCCCAAGGTTACATATGAAGTCATTAGGTGTTTTTGCACAAGATGGGGGTGACGGGGGAGGGGGTGGCTGTTGCATGGAGCGGGCGTGTGGGAATTGTGCATGGGGGAGCACTTCACACAAGTGGCCCCATGCACAGCTGTCCTGTCTACACACCGCCCACCCCGTCCACGCATGGGACAGTCCGGCTTTTTGCTGAAAGCCCTGGGCATGGGGGGGGGGGCTGGAGATGCATGGGGGATGGGTGGGCACGGGAGTACACCCGACCACCATGACATTCGGATGATACAGGCCCCACGCAGGGACAGAAGGTTCTTGTGTGGGGTCGTCTCATTTAAAAACACCCACTGTCAGGCCAAGAGTTTTAAAAAAGTTTAATTGAATCTCAATTTACTAGGCATAAATTTGAACCTTCTTCTGTTTAAATAAATAAATCCACAGGAACAATGCTTATGAGAACTGTTTCTTATTGACTGAAATTTCCCCAGTTACTTAATAAGAACCCATCTTATTTAGAAAATTTCTCATGGACTGGAAACTGTGCCATGCAATTTCTTGGAGGCATCAGTCTTGTTCTGGCTAATAGTGCCAAAATAGTGGCTAATAGTGACTTGGATGCCATGCTTACTGCAGTGGGAGAACCAGAGGTGATGGAAGCCCCGCCTTGTCTGGTTTTGTGGGATCAGTTCCAGTGGGTGTCGCCTGCTGATGCGAAGGATGTCCTTGGGTCTGTTATAGCTACCTGTTGTGAATTTGACCCATGCCCGTCCTGGCTGGTCAAGACCAGTTGGGAGACATTGGGGCCTTTGCTGGCCAGGGTAGTCAATGCCTCCCTTAGGGAGGGCAGAGTGCCAGGCTGTCTCAAGGAGGCCTCTGCTCAAGAAACCATCTTTAGAGATTGACTCCTTGGCCATATATCGGCCTGTCTCTAACCTTCGCTTTTTAGGGAAGGTTATTGAACGGGTGGTGGCTCGGGAGCTTCAGAATCATCTGGACCGTGTCAGTTTTCTGGATCCTTTGTAGTCTGGATTTTGGACAGGTTTTGGCACCAAGACTGTACTTGTGGCCTTGGCCGACGACCTCTACCATGAGTTGGACCAGGGTTGGACTACCCTATTGATCCTGCTAGATCTCTCGGCTGCATTTGATACCGTTGACCACAAGATGTTAGCGGCCCACTTTCAGGACCAAGTTGGGGTGGGCAGGACTGTTTTTGAATGGTTCTGTTCATTCCTGGCTGGGAGAACTCAACATGTGGTACTGGGTGACTGGTTAGGTTAGTTAGTTAAACCTTTATTGCTCAGTCATATGGCTATTGCATAAAACCTTTACAGTTTCCAATGATCATACATGACAATTTTAACAGTTTCCAGAAATCTAAGGTACATATCTTACCAATTAATATTAAAACAATAGTAAATAAAATCATACTCAAAAGAAAAAGAAAAATGCTACCCCATCTTAGAAAGAAAAAATCAGCTACCGACGGGACCATTTCCCCTATTATTTTTCTCCTTACAATTCACCACCAAAGTTAAATATCTGATATGGGTGACTGTTCATCATCTCCCGAGGACCTCATGTGTGGAGTTCCACAAGGTTCTATTTTGTCTCCCTTCCTGTTCAATGTGTACATGCAGCCTTTGGGTGAGGTCGTGAGAAGGTATGGTGTGCAGTGTCATCAGTGTACTGACGACACCAACTTTACCTCTCTTTTTCAGCTGACCCAGGCTTGGTAGTCTCAGTGCTTACCCGGTGTCTGATGGCTGTGGGGGACTTGATGAGGGTGAGCCGTCTGAACCTGAATCCTGACAATACAGAGGTGATGTTGGTGGGAGGGGCTGAAGGAGTGGTGGCACCCATCATTGATGGCTTCCGCCCTCCACCGGTCCCTCAGGTTCAGAAAATGGGGGTGCTCCTCGACTTGCAGTTCCGCCTGGATGCCCACGTGGCAGCCTTGGTGAGGAGTTCTTTCCGCCAACTGTATTTGCTATGATGGCTTTGGCCATACGTCTTGGATTCTGACCTAGTCACCATCATCCATGCGTTCATCACCTCAAGACTGGATTACTGCAACGTGCTTTACATGGGGCTACCCTTGGTGACGGTCTGGATACTGCAGCTGTTGCAGAATGCGGCAGCCCACCTCGTTCTGGGGCGGGTCACGGTGAGCACATTACACCAGTGCTCCGGTCTCTGCACTGGTTGCCTATAGTTTTCTGGGCCCAATTCAAGGTGTTGGTTTTTACTTTTAAAGCCCAATATGGCCTGGGCCCCACTTATCTGTGGGGCCACCTCACCCCCGGGTCCTGGATCAGCCCCTGTAGTTGGCTGGAAGCACCCTCCTCAGGGTCCCCAGAGTACATTAGGTGGCAACGATGAGGAGGGCATTCTCCGTGACTGCACCGAGGCTGTGGAACTCCCTCTCATTGGAGGTCCACCTGGCCCCAGATCTCCCCTCTTTCCTAAGATAGTGTAAGACCTGGCTGTTCTGCTGGGCTTTTGGTGAGGGAAACGGGGGAGGGGTGGGAGGTCAGGAAGTGGGAAGGTGGATTTTTAGCTCCATTTGTGAGAGTATTTTATTGTAATTTTTATTTTGTTATTGTACTTTGTTATACTGATATTTTTATCTTATGTTTTTAATATGCTGTAAGCTACTCCAAGCTGCAGTAGCAGATGGGGGCGGCTTATACATTTTAAAATATTTATTTAATTTATTTATATATATATAAATGTATACCCCGCCCTTCCTGCCACACAGCTTGGGGCAGCTTACATCATCATAAAACACTAAGAACAATAGAAATCAGTAAGAAACAATATATCAATAAATATAAGAACATAAGAAGTGCTATACTGGGTCAGACCAATGGTCCATCTAGCCCAGCATCCTGTCTCCGACAGTGGCCAATCACAGTGGTTTGGGAGAAGCACCCGACAGGTCACAATGGGGGATCCATTCCCTGTTGTTTTCCCCCAGCTCCCATCATGTTCCTCAATCCTGTCTGGCTAATAGCTGCTAATGAACTTATCTTCCAGAAATGTGTCCAAACCTCTTTTAAATTCAGCTATAGTACTAGCCTCTGGCAGTAGATTCCACAACTAGGGATGGGCGAAGGCGGTTCGGAAGTTCGGCCCGAACTCGGCCTGTTCAGACAACCGAACATGAATCCGAACCTGAGCACGAACATACCAAACAGAACCGAACGGCGAAATGGCCGAACAGTTCGGGTGGCAAAAAAAGGTCCACTGTAAGGTGACAGGGAGGGGTAGTACTAGTCACTGAGGAGCAGACTTCCAGGCACCAGGGGTGGAGAGGCTTGCAAGAAATGAAACTATCTGCCTCCCCGCTTCCCAACACCTTCTGAGCTAGTCACTGTTCCTGAACAGCAGGCGTTGAGTAGGATTATTAGACTGCTTTACATTTCATTTCAGTTTTGTACTGAAATGAAACTTTAACCTTAAACTGAAACCTTGTGTTTGTTATTCCGCCCCCATCCCATATAGAGAGAGATAGAGAGATATAAATATAGAGAGATAGGTTAGGGATAGTAGTTGTAGCAGCTAGCTTAGTGATAAAGATAGCGTTAGTGATTTAGTTTTAGTGTTTGTAGGAGTAGGTCTGTGTACTTATTAGATAATCCATTTAGTTCATAGCATTTAGAATAGTTAATAGCAGTTAGAGTTAGTGTAGATATATATATATAATATTAGATTTAAAAAATTAATTAAAAACCCCATATAAAAACAAAAAAACCAAATAAAAAACAAAAGAAAACCATATAAAACCCAATAAAAAACCAAAAACCATATAAAAAACAAAAAAAAGCCACCCATAACATTTCCCGAATGGTCGAACCGAACAGCTGAACAGAACGGCAGAACCAAACAGCAGAACCCAAACCCGGCGAACTGCCGAACTAAACGGACAAACCAAACACAGCCGAACCGAACGGACAAACCGAACGGACGAACCCGAACCGCGATCTGTTCGCCCATCCCTATCCACAACCCAATCATAATCAAAAGTAATATAAAACAAATAAAACCACAATTCCCAAGGAGTTCTAAAAACAGAATTTTCAACCAACCCCAACCACCCACCCTAACCCAGTCCCCCCACCCTTACCTATGTCCCCCATCAAATGCCTGGCAGAACAGCCAGGTCTTACAATGCTTCCTAAAAGGAGAGAGGGTTGAGGCCGTCCAGACCTCCACAGGGAGCCGCACCTCAGCCACTAAAAATGCCCTCTCCATTGTAGCCCCCCCCCCCCCTGATATACACGGGGGACCTCAAGCAGGGCATTCCTGGCAAACCTCAGGGACCACTCCAGGGACCGCTCCAGGGCCCAGGGAGTGAGGCAGTCCCACAGATATGTGGGGCCCAGGCCGTTAGGGCTTTATAGGTAAGCACCAACACCTTGAATTGGGCCCAGAAGACTATAGGCAGTCAGTGCAGAGAACAGAGCACAGGTGTAATGTGCTCCCAGCAACCCATTCCCATAAGAAGACAGGCCCCCACATTCTGCACTAGCAGAATTTTATTTATATAAATAAATATAAAATCCAATGCACCCTGGATTTGATCTTACCAGTACCAATTTGACCTTAGTGGAGTGGCTCCTGATTTGTACTGATGCCATTAAATATAATCAGTTCTAAGAACTACAAGATATTAGAGAAAATAAATACAACAGCATGTAAAGTCTTTCTCGTTTAAAACTAAATCAACAGCAGAGTGGGTTTTTTAAAAAAAAAGATATGAACAAACTAAATCTAGGTTTTCAAGTATCTAAAATGAAAAAAGGCTCATCCCCATTGTATGTAAAGAGTTCTCTGCAATTTCTTTGTAATTTCAGTTTTTTAGGCATACAGGTTTACACGCTGGCAGTGGCAACACTAATGTATTAGTAATTTTAGAATTCCCCTCAGCCACTCTAAAATGGCTGATATTATCAAAAATACATTTCTATACAGAGAAATTGTGTCGAAGAAATGGAAGGGGAAAAAAAAGTCATTTCTGCAGAGCACATTGTGAACAAATTATTCTCATGTGAAGAGTATGCCGATGTTAGAACCATGAAATGGACTTTTTGTGGAAGGTTTTTAAAGCACAGTGCATGTGATTTGTAATGTGTGTTTTAATGTTCAGGATGTCACCTGATTAAAGATTTTTACAATAGCATGGAGAAATAAAATTTCCCTTTTTGTTATACAGCTTCTTAATTCATACCACAAGTCAGAACATGACAAAAAGCTGGCAAAAAACTTGTTGTGTATAAACAAAACACTAACACCTAATTCAGAGTGCACTATTGGCTTTGTTTATTTTCTCCAGAAATTTAGACATTTGTCTGACATATTGAACTTTTGTTATCATGGTAACTTATTTAAACTTTCATGTTTCATTTGTAAGACTAAGATAAATAGTTTATTCAATCAAACATCCTATCTAAAATCTCTTGCAAAACACAAGGTTCTGATCCAAAGGCCATTTAAGATCAGATCAATTTCTATATTACTGTTATTACAGGACTTGTAAGATCAGATCAATTTTTGTATGACAGGACTATATTGCAGGACTTAGTAGTTCTTAACTTAAGCAGTCCAATAACAATTTATCGTCTAATAACAAAGAAAGGGCTGAACAAAGCCCTGATATCATAGGCATCCTCTACAAGGATTATAGCTTCTGGCTATTTCCCCACCTACCAGATCTGCAAAATATTAAGATAACTATATATAGGCAGAAACAAAAAAAAATTTTTGATAGGAAGATGCTTGTGGGATGGATGTGAATCTGAGATTCCTGCAAAAATGTCTTTCCTCTTGCAGGCTCCAAGACTGGTGGTTCCAAGAAGCAGTCATTTATGACATCTAGAAATTTAATCTCTTCATCATGTCCTAAGGTGGCGATTACCCTGTGAATATGAGGATAAATGACAACATTATCATTGTATTTTCTACTCTTTTAGCTTCTCTCCTGTTCCTTAGTATTTTCTAATCACTCCCATCATCCTGACCAGGTGCTCTGCAGTTTATCCCTACTGCTATACACTTTGTTTAGGCATAATTTTGTATCCATAGAGATTGTAAAGTATTGTTTGTTTCATTTAAAAGTTTTCTCTCATTTGACTCTATGTTTTTTTTAATGTTAAGTACCATTCTTCCACCAGCATGACTTACTCTGTCATTTTATATAGTTTGTACAATGGCAGTACAATGTCCTTAAGGCAGAGAGTTGATAAAATGGATAACTATTCATAGGCTAAAAAACAAACATGATGGTGGCCTGCTTAGGCCTGCTGTGGCCCAGGAGCCACTGGCATATCTGTTTTCACACTGCCAGTTGTTAATCTGGGACTGCCCCAGGGTGGGTAAGTAGCTACCCTGGGCTGCATCCTCAGAAAATCTCCTAGTCACAGTCTGGGCTAAGGGCCGTCCACATGAGCCAGCACATCTGCTCTGCCCCGCCTTACCTGCTGTGGGTCAGGGACTGCCATGGCCTTTCATCATGGCAGGGTCCTGGAAGCAGGGCAGGGTAGGTGACAACCACCTGCACGTTTGTTGAGCTCCCAGCCCTACCTGGGCATTGCAGGCAGCAGCATGGGTCTCCAGCCATGGGCATATTTTTTTGGAGCCCCCAACACAGCCTGAGCCATGCCACTATGGTTTCCTGCCCCAGGTCGGGCTGGGGAGCCGCCACATCAGCTGCACATCTGTTTTCACCCATAGTCTGTGTTGAAAAATCTAAAATCCAAAGTCATATCATATGAGATGTAACTCAAAATCTAAGAATAAATCCCCTCCTGCAGAATAGGTGATTCTCTCAGTTGTCAAGTAAATAGAGAAAACAAATTGTTTCCTACCCACTAATTCATGTAGTTCTATAGTTTAAAATATATTTTATTGATGCAAAGATTTTAACTGAATCCTTATGCTTTCAAGTTCATTCAAATCAACCTCTTCAACACTGGGAAGACTCCATAGACTCATGACAGGAGTCTGAATAACATAGCAATGACTTGCTGTTAGAATGACAAGTGCAAAATAGGTGTGAAAAAGACAGACTCCCTAACAGACCATGTAATCATTGAAATTGGCTCAGATCCATTTCAGTTTAATGCTATCAGATTTTTTTAAAAAACCAAAAGTAGCAGCAAGACTTTAGTAATATTACACCAGCAGAGTATTTGATTTGTCCCAGACTAGTTCATTGGATATCATAGATTGTTTTTATGGGTGTCGTCTTTTATAAGAGAGTTGCAGACACAGGCCCCAATCCCATGCTCTGCAGATTCCGTGCGGAGCTGAGTGCGTGCGCAGCTGCGCGGGTCCCGCCCACATCCAGATTGCCAGCACGCTGTGCCGCATTCACACCGTGCGCACGCAGCTCTGCACGGGGATCCGCAGAGCATGGGATTGTAGCCACTGACCACAAATCAGCAGGGATTGATATTTTGTGGGGGCTTTTTAAGTGTTGCATTTTAGTAGGGGAACACTCCCATAATACCTATATTCAGTCAACCTGTGAATATTTGTAAAGTTAATGCAAACTTCAGACTCTAAACTTCAGTGCCAAGGATATCTAATATCCTTTAGTATTTGTAATCATTCTCACTATCCTGATCAAGCATAATCCAGTTGTGTTTTGGTTCAGGCCGAGAAATGCATTTTGAGTAAGTTGTGAAGATCTCAAGTTGTTCCTTTATGTGTTCTAAAACTGATCTGGGCATTGCTCCAGAAAACAGAAGCTGTCACTTCCAAACCTATATCAGGCTCCAGAAACCTCTGAAACAGAGGCCTTGCTTATTGTTTTTCTCTGCCTTAGCCAATGTAAAACCTGGGCACCTTAAGACACAACAGAAAGGGGTGGCTAAATGTGTGTTGACACCATTGTATAGCCACACATGTTTCCCCATGTTTAATACATTGCAGTAATTAGACACAACGGCCGTTCAATGTCCAGGGGTTAATCAGGGTCCTGCCTGTCCCTTGTGCCGGAAGGTCTCCTTGCAGAAGCACTCCCACGGAATTATGAAAGTTGTAGTCCATGCAGGAGAGTGGTCGGGTCTGCCCCAAATCCTCTGCTCAGTGCTGCAGCTAAACAGCTCATTCTTCACTGCTCACTTCCCGCCCCCCTCCCCCCCACTCAAGGTGCTTTGGGAGAGCACACAAAGACAGCATGCAACAAGAAACAAGACATTTGGCAGCAGTGCGGAGTGGAGGATTCAGGGCAGACAGAGGAATTGGGACATACAGATTGGAAATGGTTGTTAATACACCATCTGATGTCTTTAGACACAATGTTAGCCACAGGCAGAAGGAAAACACTAGGATTGCACCGAATAGGCCATCCGAGTACTTGGATCGAGTTCCGAAGTTCCAAGTGCCCAGACTGGGTACTCTGCTGAACTTCGGAACATTTTCCAAGGACCCGGAATTCAGAACCTGGAACTCAGAACTTTGGAACTTGGGTTCGCGGAAACCGGAACTACTTGACGCAACACACAAGAAGCTAGACATGCCTCCCACACCAAAAAAGCCTCCATTGCACCCACTTATGCAAGGCAAACCCCCTTCGCACACACTATAAACTAATTAACCGGAAAGAAAGCATTCCCCCACAGTCCCGGCTGGTCACATCTTGGCAAAGTTCTTGAACCCACAACCAAAGCAGTGCCCATAAAAGCAGGTTAGCAAGAGTGGGTCAATCACTCAAGCAGACAAAAGTGCAACTGCATGCAGAAATGCCCAAAAAGCCAGCAGTAGTGTATCAATAGCATGGCCCACAACCTGCAGTGAGCGCACCTACTTTAAAAGCATTATGCCAACCAAGCAGTGCCCAGAAAAGCAGGCTAGCAAAAGTGGGACAATCGCTCAAGATAAGATGACAAACCCACAAAAGTGCAACAACAACTGCGTGCACAAAGCCAAAAAAACCAGCCACATAGGCAATTTTTACATGGAGCCCCCACTCCACTGTTCGGTGTTTGGGCAGGGGGGGCAGTCCATGTACACGGCCAGCGGTGGGTCAGTGGGTGGATGGGTGTGCACCCGTGTAAGCACCACAGGCGGTGGGTGTTTGTGTGTGTATGCTCTAGGGATGGGCGAACGCGGTTCGGTAGTTCGGTGTTCGGCCCGAACTCGGCCTGTTCGGACAACCGAACATGAACACGAACACAAACGCACCGAACGGACCGAACACCGAACACCGAAATGGCGAACACACCGAACCGAACCGAACACCGAACTACGAAATGGCCGAACACACCGAACGGAACCGAACACCGAACTACGAAATGGCCGAACA
>QEPC01004415.1:119063-140295 GCA_003113815.1 Sphenodon punctatus | reverse complement strand
GGGGCCTGGCTTGGGGGGGCTGGGCTGGCCTAGGGGGGGCTTGGGGGGGCTGGGCTGGCCTGGGGGGGGCTTGTGGGGCCTGGGTCAGGGGGGCTGGCTTGGGGGGCCTCTTTCTTGTCAAAAGGCTCAGCTGTCGCAGAGGAGTTGTGTAAGAAGACAGCTGTGTGTTAGCAGAAAGGGTGCATTCCTTCAAGGCTGTTCCTTAATTGTGTTCCAGTGCAGTGTTACTACAGGTGCAAGAAATGACGCCTTAATATTCAATAATGTAGATATTGGAAGTCTGGTATCAATTCTCCCCTTAGTCTTCTCTTTGCTAAGCTAAACCTGAGTGGTAGGAATTCTGGTATCAATTCTCCCCTTAGACTTCTCTTTGCTAAACTAATCCTGAATGGTAGGAATGTTGTGTGAGAAGGCAGCTATGTGTTAGCAGAAAGGGTGCATTCCTTCAAGACTGTTCCTTAATTGTGTTCCAGTGCAGCATTACTACAGGTGCAAAGAATGACACCTTAATATACAATAATGTAGATATTGGAAGTCTGGTATCAATTCTCCCCTTAGTCTTCTCTTTGCTAAGCTAAACACAGGGCCTGTGGAATACTAGTGCAGTTGGTGTAGGAATGAAGAAGCCTTACTGTAGGATGCATAGCAAGGGACAGAGTGATTTTTTGGTTGGGGGCCACTGAGCACTGAAACGGAGTAATTTGAGGAGCCAGAGCACTGAAATGAGGGCCAGTACCCCCACCAGTGGCAGTCTCCCCCTTGCCAGCCCCCCATAACCTCCCACTCACCCCTGCCAGGCTGCTGAGGATCTGAGTCTGGGGACTCAGCTCTGATAGGCCCCAAATCTGATGCACTCTTCCCGCCCCCAAGCCATGCCCCCTTGGCCCGTTTCCATCATGCCAGCAGCTTTGCCGCTGGCACAGGGCCACTAAGACTATATTTTCCTGGGCCACTTTGATTTCCCAATCCGCCCCTGCCTGCAGGGGAGGGTGTGCGTGCTTCCATGCACATGCATCTCCATGCACAGAGGCACTGGCAAAAACGGAGGTGCCTCCATGTGTGGGGACACGGTGTGTTTGTGTGTGCCCATATGCGCTGGCACCCACACACCACTCACGTTGCGGCGCACACTCCAACCCCCATCCAGCTGCAGTCCATGTAAAAAGGGCCTACATGGGGGGATGGGTGTGTTCCTGATTGCACACACTAGAACCATATCTATATCTCCTGACAGATCATCAATTAAGAAGAATGATAATGCTGATATGGATTCAATTATTTGATTCAGCCGTGAAAAAAGGCCGGATAGAGAAAATTGCCTTTGTGGATAGAATCTGTTTATTTATTTACATTTATTGGCTGCCCCCTCACGCCTACGGCATCTCGGGGCAGCTCACAACAACTAAAACAATAATAAAATACATAAAACAACAATATAAATAATTTAAAACTACCCCACCCAAACATTCCCCCTCCCTACCCTGCCCTTCCACCCTCCCCTCCGAAAACCTGGGCGAACAGCCAGGTCTTACAGACCCAGGGCCAGGTGAGCTTCCTCCAGGAGGGAGTTCCAAAGCCACAGCCCAGCCACCGAGAACGTCCTCTCCATCGTGGCCCACCATTTAACATGGGGGACCTCCAGGAAGGCGCCCCCAGCAGACTGCAGGGGCCGCCCTGGGGCATGGAAGGCGAGGCAGTCCCCAAGGTATGAGGGGCCCAGACAGTATAGGTCTTTATAAACCAACACCAACATCTTGAATCTGGCTCGGTGCGCTATAGGCAGCCAGTGCAGAGTGCAGCATGCAGAGCACAGGTGTGATATGCTCCCGTCACCTCGTCCCCATAAGGAGACGGGTCGTTGCATTCTGCACCAGCTGCAGCCTCCGAATCAGAACCAAGGGAAGCCCCACGTAGAGTGCGTTGCAGTAGTCTAGCCTCGAGGTGATGAAGGCATGAATAAGAGTGGCCAGGTCAGACCTGGAGATGTATGGGCACAGCCTCCATACCAGATATAGCTGGCGGAAGGCGGCTTTAGCCACCGCCTTCACCTGCCGAACCAGACGGAGGCCCGGATCCAACACCACCCCCAGACTCCAAACCTGCTGGGCTATGGGAGGGCAGACACCACCACCACCACCACCAGAGGGGTCAGCACCTCCCTCGCCCTACCACCACCATCACCTCCGTCTTATCAGGATTGAGCTTCAGTCTGCTTTGCCGCATTCAATCTGCCACAGCCTACAAACATTGGGAAAGCAATGAGACAGCGGGACCTGGATCGGTCGAAAACGAGAGGTACAGCTGAGTATCATCAGCATATTGGTGACAATGCACCTCAAACCCTCTCACGATCTCCCCCAGGGGCTGCATATATACATTCAACAAAAGCGGAGACAGAATCGAACCCTGCGGAACACCGCAGGTCAAGCCCCGGGGGCTAGATGTTTCAGCCCCCAGCACCACCCGCTGGCTTCTCCCCAAGAGAAATTAGCAGAACCACCCAAGGACAGTCTCGTCCAGACCCCCCAGGTCTCGCAGCCATCTCAGCAGCAGTCCATGGTCCACGGTATCAAAAGCGGTCGAGAGATCTAGCAGGATCACAAAGGTCGAACATCCTGCATCCATCTTCCGGCGGAGATCGTCCACCAAAGTCACCATCGCCGTCTCAGTGCCATAGCCAGGGCAGAACCCAGATTGAAAAGGGTCAAGGAAACCGATATGGTCCAGATGTGCCTGGAGCTGCAGAGCCACTGCCCGTTCAATAACCTTCCCTAAAAGGGGAAGATTAGAGACAGGACGGTAACTGGCAAGTGCGTCCACATCCAGCAAAGGCTTCTTCAGCAGGGGGCGCACCACAGCCTCCTTGAGACTGGGCGACAACCTCCCCTGCTGAAGGGACGCGTTAACCACCCTCGCCAGAACCGACTCCAATGTCTCCCTGGAAGCTTTGACGAACCAGGACGGGCACGGATCTAATTCACAACTTGTGGCTCGAACAGACCCCAAGACATCCACTGCATCCGCCAGCGTCACTTCCTGAAACTCGTCCCAGAAAGATCGACCAGAAAGATCGCCTCCATAACCTCACGCTCCTCTCCTACTGCATCCAACCCGGTGTCGAAGTTACTCTGGATCTGCACTGGTCTTTGGAGGAATATAACTACTGGTTCGTTGGCTGCTAATTATCCTTGCTTAATTTGTTCATGGGCTGGAAATCTGTGTATTTGAGTTGAAATTAGGCTATCTGTAATTGATCTATGGGCAAGCTGATATTGGTCATAACTATGTCTAGGAATATATATATATAGTTTAGTTGTTGTTACCTGAGGGCTGTATGGTCTGAGGACTTGCTGATTGGGGCGAAATTTAGTGTTAAGGGAAAGTAATTATTTAGTCAACCAGTACTATGCTAGGGATCAGGCCAAGTTTGTCTTATTTTAAACTATCAGGGGCCAAACTCTGCTGCAGTAATCCCCACAAAAGAGCAAGGCAACCTTATTTTAATTCTATGTATTATTTACAGGTGCTAGGTGACGAAAAGATGACATACCAAGTTTCCAATTTTATATTGTATTTTGTATGCTTATAGTGTTTTGTTTTTTGTATCATGTAGTTTTGTCTGGGGCTATGGCGAAAGCTAGCCGAAATATACTTACTTACTTACTGCACTGGTCAAATAGAGACCTTGGAGCATATTCTATATAGTTGCCCTCTGTATACAGATCTTAGATCTACGTGGCTACTTCCTCTCTTCCCTGATAATCAGCTGCTTCCTGCGCCACAGGGTATAGTTAGGTTACTAACTTTAGACACCATTGATAGTCTCAAAGCTCTGGCCCTTTTTTTAAATCTCGGCTCAGCACCGTAGAAGTACTATTGTAGACTTGCCATCCAGGGTTTTATGTCTGCATCTAAATGCTTGAACCAATGCTGTAGTGGATAGTGACTTATAAATTGTTAAAATAGATGAGCTGCATTGAAACTCCTCTGCACCTTATACGGAGTTGATAACATATTGAGTATGTTTTATTTATAGCTAATAACAATAGCGGCTGAGAATAACTTTTATTGTTTATTAGTTTCTGATTGGAAGATATTATGACCAAAATTGCTGGATTAGGATAAAATTGGTTTAGACTTTTTACTTTTTTTTAAGCTAGACTGAGCTGTTAAGATGGATCATGATATTTGAATTTTTTTGTGTACCGTATTTCAGTTTTATGATCATGGACTTGGTTTGTATTTGTACTACTTTTAGCTTATTTTGTATTTTTCTGTGTAACTATTTTATGGTCATTGGCTATGGTGAAAGCTAACTGTGTACTTGTACTTGAATGCACACACACTGTGTACTTGTACTTGAATGCACAGTGGCCTTTTTTTAACTGACAGCCGCTGGGGGGCTGTCAGTTTTTTAAAAAGGCCACTGTTTCTGTCCCTCTCCACCACCACTCCACCACTGGTGGGTCTATGGCCATGTGGGGCTGTGTGTGTGCAACTCTGTGTGCATGTCAGTATGTAGTGGAGAGCGGGAGTTCCAGCCTGAGGGGTAAACCATCCTAGATTATTGCCTAGGCCCTATAGATCCTGTGCTCAGTAAGTCTGGCCTCCCCTGTGTTATTGTCTCTTCACATAGTCTTACCAAAAGGCTGAATGGTCCTATAGACAGATACAGCCACCCACCAAACACTGTATCCAGAGCGTTACATTTCAAGGGGCATGAGGCACACAATCTTACCATTCCAAGATGTGTCATTATATTCAGTTACAGATCAATGTAACTCCATGTAATCAAATTTCAGTCAAAGTACAATGAAATGTGATCAGGGTAAAATATATCATTTTATCTACTATACAGATAGCAAAAGCCAATTTCAGACACAGCAAATTGGCCTGGATTATCTTGAAATAATTCTGAAGATTACTGAAGAGAAGCTTGTATAAATTCACCAGCAGAAGCTGGTGTAATACAAAAAAATAATGTTATCGACTTTGTCTCTCTAGATTACCTCTAGTCTTTAAATGTATTTTGAAACAAACTAATTCAAGTATTCTTGAAATGATTTCTGGTTTTGTCAGGAGCAACGTGTGTCTCTCATATTCAGTCCAAAATTATTCCATCATAACAGAACCCAAAAAAATGTATACAGTTAGCTTTCTTTATTCTTGAGCAAGGATGTATAACAATTTTCAAAGATTTTGTTTGTTATGGCAGAAAGCCATACATTCTGTCAGCCCAAACTAGAACAAATATAAATCCCAAAATGAAATAAAATCCTGAGAGAATTTTACAAATTAAATCAACGAATAACTACTGTTTGGCTAACTGTGTTGTCTTTTAATTGTTTAAAGGTAAATGTAGGGATTAGGCATTTTTAAGAAAGTGACCCACTTCCATAGAATTTATTGGTAAATCAAAGGTGTACTTTAGCTTCTGCATAATCCAGGCAGCTTTGTTAATGTTTTGCCATGCATAGAAGATAGGTTACTTAGAATAATGAGATTCTTTTGTCTTCAGCTTTGGGTATTCACTTTGCATCATCAAATCTTGAACTTTCAGGAAGGTTTCTATGCTAACACTTGCTCTTGACTAAAATTGCCTAGAAACTTAACTGTGGGGCTATTGAAGAAGGAGAAGAAGGAGAAGGAGAAAGGGGGGGGGGGAAGAAAATATTTGAAACATTTGGGGAACTGACATAATTTTTTGTTGTGTAGTTGAGGAAGTTTCCAAATTTTTGTGAGTCTTCTCCTCCATGATTCACTCAAGATACAATATTACATTTGAGGTGAAGGTGCCCAACAAGCCTCTTCTACTTTGTGCAAAGTTTCCATTAAGCAAAGTAAGATCATCGAGTCCAGAGTACTTCTTACTCTGAAATAAGCTACAGAACTGGAGAGCAGATCCAATAACATTATGACCAGAGGCACGAAGCAGGAAAATGAAAATTAGAACATTTAAACAAAACCCTTGACTCAAGGATGATACTGCAAAAAGAACTCTATTGCTTTGGAATTACTAGTCATATCCTTGGAGCATGTGTCACTGAGGCTTCTATTCTTTATTTGCTTTATTATCTCACAAGGTTAGATGGGAATGGTTTATAATTATTGGCCTTTTAAAGAAATAGATGGATGAAAACCTTGTTAACCTGTGGCTCTCTCCAGGTTTACCAAAGACCAAGGTATATCTTTTTGTACCAATGTAGAGTGAAAAGTAAAATGTATAAATTTCCTCTAATGTTGTTCTCTGTTTTATAGGAAAGCAATATTAGGAAAAAGTTCATATAATCAATGGCAATGATTTTGTGATTGATATCTTAAAATCATTGAAAAGCTTACAGTAAAAAATCTAGGGTGCATAAATCTTTGTAGAACTAAAACCTTTGGGTATGTGTGTAACTGTGATCAAGCAGCTTCTAAAGAATGGCCCATAGACAAGTCAAGGAACTTATTACTAGAGCAGTGGATTTTGCTTATGTCATGAACTATCAGCAAACAACTTGCAGTTTGAAGAAACTTCCTGAATAATTTCATTGAATAATTCTTCCCCTCTAAATTATTTATGAACTGTTTGTAGCAAATATGCTATAGTCTAACTCTAAGCAGCATTAATTAATCTTGCCATGACATGCAAGTTACATGCTGTTTTTTTCTCTGTCCCTGTTTCAATGAGTGCTACTCTTCAAATCAGCTTTCCAGTACTCATACCTGAAATCACTAGACCATCACAGATTTTAAGATCAGAAAGGACACTGAAATCTATGGTATTTTTAAACATGGATGGTACTCAGCACCGCCACACTTTGATCCAGCCCAGGGTGGGCAGGAGTAGGCCCAGCTGTTGAACAAACATGCCAGCGGCTGGGGTTGGAGAGTGGGCAGGGAGAGGGCGGGGGAACATGTGGACATGGGCCGCATGCCCCCCCCCCCCCCAATGCTACTCAGCGCGGCCAAGCCCTCTCCCGGATGGGTGAGTGTGAAGGCCTGTGAGGCCACCGTGGTCACCTGGAAAAGCTCCAGCCACCAGCCAGAGTTAGGTAGAGGAGGCCATCAGACATGATGGCCTGCTCTACCACGGTCTGGGGTAGGCTTCCCAGACTGTGGTAGGGCTAACTCAAGAATGTGAGCTGGCAGGGAGCCCAGTGAGTGCACAACTCAGAGTTAATCCTGCCACAATCCAGTGTATGTTTGTTTACGCCCACAGCAAACGTGTGGCAGGCAGGAACAAATGTGACACCACAATGGGTGACCACACTGGAGTGAGCATGGCCACCTGTGGAAGCGTCACTTCTGAAAACACCCCTAGTCTAACCTTCTGTACATCACAGGTCAACATAATTCCCTTGCTTTTATTATAGCAAGCCCATTACATTTTACTTAGCTAATGCATATCTTTCAGGAGACAGCACGGTTCATTTGTTAGCACGTTGGACTCTGAACTGGGAGTTCCGAGATCCTATCCTGATTTCCATACATGGCCATTTGCAAATCACATTCTGTCAAAGCTGAACACTTGGCTGCACTAGACTAATGAAGCTGGATGAATACCTTCACTGGGACCTGTTGATGCTGCTGAGCTCACAGACAGGACTCATGTATGTAAAGCATAACTTTTAGAATGCAGCTTGCCCAGTCTTGACTTGAAGATTGCAGATGATAGAAGTTAACTGTCCATAACGCTGACTGTTTCCAGGAATGCTTCTACTTGTGAATGTGTTTGCTAGAATACTTGTGGTAAGAGAGAATACTGCTGAAGCAAACCCAAATGGCTTTATTGAACATACAATTTTGGCAATAGCTTTTTTTTACCTAAAACTAGTTCCACCATCGGTTCAGTGGAAGGTAGAATCAGACAACCACCACCCAACAGACTGAAGAATCAGTGTTCAAATACGTAGCAAAAACGAGTCTGGAAGTGCTCCTCAATGCGCAGCGCCACCTGGATGCCCAGGTGGAGGCTGTGGTGAGCAGTACTTTTGCCAATTACATCTGGTGTGACGGCTTCAGCCATTTGTCTCAGGTTCTGACCTGACCACCATCATCCATGCTTTCATCACCTCCAGATTGGACTATTGTAACGCACTCTACGTGCGGCTACCCATGGTGACGGCTCAGGAGTCGGTTGGGCCATTAGTTGACCAGGAAGTAAAAGGAGCACTCAGGGAGGACAAGGACATTGCAGAGAAGCTAAACGAGTTCTTTGCTTCAGTCTTCACTGTGGAGGATGTTGGGGAGAATACCCACACCGGAACCCTACTTTGTAGGTGATGAATTGGATGAACTGTCACAAACCAGCATGACCCTGGAGGAGGTCATGCTGGTCTAGAGCAAATTGACAAGCTTAATACGAACAGATGGTATTCACCCCAGAGTTCTGAAGGAACTCAAATGTGAAATTGTAAACCTACTAGTAGTAATTTGTAACCTAACATTGGCATCTGACACTGTACCTGAGGACTGGAGGGTAGCAAATATAACCCCAATATTTAAAAAGGGTTCCAGAGGTGATCCTGGAAACTACAGACTGGTAAGCTTGATGTCTGTGCCGGGCAAAATGGTGGAAACTATCATTAAGAACAGAATCACTGGGCATATTGATAAACATGGCTAATGGCAAAGAGTCAGCATGGATTTAGCAAAGGGAAGTCATGCCTCACTATTCTCTTGGAATTCTTTGAGGGCATAAACAAGCACGTGGACAGGGAAGACCCAGCAGATATAGTGTACCTGGATTTCCAGAAAGCTTTTTATAAGGTCCCACATAAACGACTCTTGAGAAAATTAAAAAGTCATGGGATAGGAGGTAGTGTTTTGCTATGGACTGGTAACTGGTTAAAGGATAGGAAGCAAAGAGTGGGACTAAATGGCCAGTTTTCACAATGGAGGGATGTAAAAAGTGGTGTGCCCCAAGGATCTGTACTGGGATCAGTTCTTTTCAATGTATTCATTAATGATCTGTAAAAGGGTGTTAAGAGTGAGGTGATCAGATTTGCAGATGACACCAAGTTATTCAGAGTAGTCAGAACATGAGCAGACTGTGAGGAGCTGCAGCAAGATCTTACAAGACAGGGTGCCTGGGCATCTAAATGGCAGATTAGATTTAATGTGGACAAGTGCAAAGTGATGCACATTGGGAAAAATAATCCAAATTATGAGTACACACTAAGCTAGGAGTTACCACTCAGGAAAAGGATCTGGGAGTGATTGTGGATAATACACTGAAATCCTCAGCCCAGTGTGCCGCAGCGGTCAAAAAAGCAAATAGAATGTTAGGAATTATTCACAAAGGAATAGAGAATAAAACTGAGGATGTCATAATGCTGCTATACAAATCAATGATGCGACCGCACCTGGAATATTGTGTGCAGTTCTGGTCACCCCATCTCAAAAAAGACATAGCGGAACTAGCAAAGGTAGAGAAGGGCAACAAAAATGATCCAGGGTATGGAACAGCACCCGTATGAGGAGAGGCTTGATAGGTTGGGGCTTTTCAGCTTGGAAAAGAGACAGCTGAGAGGAGATATAATGGAGGTCTATAAAATCATGAGTGGTATGGAACTTGTAAACAGGGAACGGTTATTTACCTCTCAAGTAGTACTAAAACTAGGGGCTGAATGAAACTCACAGGTGGCAGAGTAAAAACAGACAAAAAAAGTATTTTTTCACTCAGTGTACAATTAGGTTGTGGAATTTACTGCCAGAGGAGGTGGTCAAGGCCAGCAGTATAGCTGAGTTTAAAAGAGGTTTGGACAAGTTTCTGGAAGATAGTTCCATTAACAGCTATTAGCCAGATAGGATTGGGGAACACAACCCTTTACTGTCGGGAGCCTGGGGATGACCCACAGGGAATGGATAGCGTGGTGACCTGTTGGGTGCTTCTCCAAGGCCCCCGTGATTGGCCACTGCCTGAGACAGGATGCTGGGCTCGATGGACTATTGGTCTGATCCAGTATGGCACTTCTTATGTTCTTATGTTAAACTGCAGCTGGTGCAGAATGTGGCGGCCCACCTTCTGGTAGGACTGGGCCACCGGGAGCATATTACACCAGTGCTCCATTCTCTGTACTGGCTGCCAGTGGTTTTCCAGGCCCGATTCAAGGTGTTGGTTTTGGCCTATAAATCCCTAAACGGCCTACGCCCTACCTATCTGCAGGACCGCCTCACTCCTCAGGTGCTGGATCTACCCCTGCGATCATCTGGGGGTGCCCTGCTCAAGGTCTCCCGAGTCTTTCAGGGGGCCATTCAGGGGAGAGCATTGGCCCCGGATCTCCGCTCTTTTCGGAGAAGTTGTAAGACCTGGTTGTTCCGCCAGGCATTTGGTGGGGGACATGGGTGAGGGGGTGGAGGGTTTTTTGGGGTATGGGGTTATTTCCTTTTCCTCCTTTTAGTTGTTTATATTGTTGTTTTTATGTTGTTGTTTTTATGAATTGTAAGCAGCCCCAAGCTGCCTGTGGCAGGAGGGGGTGGGGTAGTAAGTTGGAAAATAAAAATAAAATAAATAAGTACTTCCTTCTTTCAAGCAAGTAAATGAGCAAAAGGCTGAGGATCAGCCAAGTTTGGGGCATGCCTTTCTACCTCCTGGCCATGGAATGAAGCTTCAGCCTTTTAAGGGTAGCAGTACCTTTTATTTATTTATTTCTCTTCTGGCTTTTGAATCTTAAGGTTACACTAGGGTCATATTTTTAGTTTTTCTTCACAACCATGAAGGCTAGAAATGGACTTTATTTAAAAATGTGAAAGATGAGATTCTCATGATTACAGAAGACAGAGCTTTAAGAAAAGCATAAAATACAGCAACATTCACAATACAATCACAAGATTTTGCAACACTGCAAATGTCTCATTCTATCTGCTACAAATCCCACAGTACTGTACTACTTAAAGAAAAGGTATGAAATAATTGTACACTATTTTATTTCTTTTTTAAAAAATTCAGCCCTATATGGGAAAGCCTAGGTCGAGTCAGAGTATGACAGTGGTGCCATGGATCCTGCCACCACCCCAAGGATCCCAATAGCGCTAATTCAAGGCCTGGGTCCTTACAGTATGCTTCTCCCAAGAGGTGACCCCTGGGTGCCACAGAGCGAGGGGAGCCCCCTAAGGAACACAACTGGGGTAAAGGAATGGGGAAAGGGAGGAAACCAGGATGCACTACAGAGGCAGGGGCCAGGTCTAGAGAAGTTAGCAAGAGGGCCAACAGGCAGTGCAGCAAGTGGGTTGACACAATGGGTATTTTCAGACGTTACAAGATCACAGTCAACCACGCTCAATTCCGCGTGGTGGCTGTGATCTCCTAACGTCTGTTGGGGGAAACTGATGTTTCCCCCCAGATGTTACCACGGCGTGGAATTACATTCACCACGCGAGCAGCTGAAGCGGAGGGACCGGCGGCCGCCGCGTGTCGAATGCAATTCCACGCCGTGGTGAACCCCAGTGTCTCGTCTGGTCAGGCGCCATGGCCCGGGATCACCGGCGGGATCCCACGCCGTGGCGAATCTGGCCTGATGCGGCGGCCTCATTGGCCCCGCCGCCCGCCCGTCTCCCCGGAGGGCGGGTGGCGGGGTGCGTGGAGGGGGCAGGGCCGTGCGGCTGCACGTTGTGCCGTGCGGCCCCGCCCCCTCCCAGATTCCCCCCTGGGATCCCCCCGGCACGTCTGATACAGCGTGATGCGGTAATCCCGGGGGGGGGGAATGAATTCGGTGATTTCGGTACGGGGCCAAAGGGCCCCGTAACGTCTGAAATCACCCAATGAGTTGAGTCTGGGATGTGGTAGCAGCCGCAGTAGGAACCAAGCTAGGAGACAATGGTTAGCAGCCTGAATTGAGAGTGTTGGAGCCAGGACTAGTACTTAGCTGTCAACATAAACGAAGCCCACATCTGGGGGGCAGCATCCAGGCAGTACTGGGAATAGAGGCCAGCGGTCAGGATCAGAAATCACCAAAAGTGGAGGCTGGCATCTGGGCAACCCCAGGATCAGAAGCTGTGAGGATATTATACCTTTAAATAGTGAAGTACTGGGTGTTCTGAATGTTAATAAGGACTTTAGTTAATAGTTGGTGTTTGACTGGGATTTAGATAAGACATACATAGAATAAGATGTGCTGGTTTATTGTGTTACTTACAATAAATATCTTATAGATAAGTAGCTGTTTAATAATTTATGATTGGAGCAATATCACAACATGGTACCAGGAGCGGACATGAAGTTTTTATAAACTGGGGTGAGTGAAAGCTACTGATATTTAAAGAATGGAGCAATTGAAAACACTAAAAAGTTTGAGTGTGACTGCAAATGCAGCTACTGACTGGAAACATTTTATTCAAGAGTTTAATCTGTTTATGAGAGCGAGTGGATTGAACTCAAGGGATGAGGCACAACGGGTGGCAATATATTTAAATATAGCAGGTGCTGAAGCTGTCAGCATTTAACAGCTTCGATTTGTCAGAAGCAGAACAAAACAATTATACCTTGATTATCCAAAAATGTCAGGAATACTGTGCACCAAAGAAAAATGAGACATATGAAAGGTACAGGTTTCATATGAGATACCAAACAGAAGATGAGACTCTGACAACGTATATGACCGTGTTAAAGAATCTGAGTCAGACATGCAATTTTGGAAGTCTGGCAGATTCCTTTATTAGAGACCAGATAGTAATGGGAATAAGAAATGATTACTTAAGAAAAAGATTGTTGGAAGAGGAGGAGCTGGATTTAAACAAAGTGATTAAAATATGTCAAGCAGCTGAAGCAAATCAGTTAATACTAAAAGCATTGCAGGACAGCAGGGCTCCATAGAATTTCAATGAGGAGACACATGCTCTGGCTGCAGTGGATCAAATACAAAAACAGAAAACCATAGGTCAACAGGAGATGAATGTGGACTGCAAAAAATGTGGAAGGAAGCATCAGCAAAGAAGATGTCCTGCGTATGGAAAGACTTGTTTTTTGTGCAATGGATACAATCATTTTGCATCGATGTGTAACAGTAAAAGGAAGGCAGAGGCTAACAAGAAACATTATGTACAATGGATACAAGGTGATCAGCAGACACTGGAGCAGCAGCCCGCAAGAGAAGTGGAGGAAGACAGTTACCTCAGGAAAAAGGACATGATGATTAGTGCGGCAGCTTCGGCCACTGGTTTCGGTTCCAGACCTGGCCACAATCATCCATGCTTTTATTACCTCTTGATTAGACTACTGCAACACGCTCTACGTGAGGCTACCTATGGTGACGGCTCAGAAGCTGCAGCTGGTGCAGAATGCGGTGGCCCGGCTCTTGGTGGGGCTGGGCCGCCGGGAGCACATAACACCAGTGCTCCGATCTCTGCACTGGCTTCCAATAGTCTTCCAAGCCCAATTCAAAGTGTTGGTTTTAACCTATAAAGCGTTACACAGTCTGGACCTTGCCTATCTATGAGACCGCCTCACTCCTCGGGTTCTGGATCGGCCCCTACGGTCGTCCAGGAGCACGCTGCTGGAGGTCCCCCGGGTTTCCTGGGGGGGCCATGCAGGGCAGGGCATTCCCAGTGGCCGTGCCGCACCCTTGGAACTCTCTCCCGGCGTCTGGCCCTGGACTTTCCGGCCTTCCATAAGAACTGTAAAACCTGGCTGTTCCGTCAGGCATTTGGGGAGGGAGAGGGGTAGGGTTGGGTGAGGTTGGGGAGGGAGGAGATGGGGTTTTGGTGCTTATTTTTAGGGCTAAGGGGTTTTATGATGTTTAAATTGTTTTACATTTTATATTTTGTTGTTAGCCGCTCTGAGCCGCTGAGGCGGAGAGAGAGCGGGATATAAAATATTGTAAATAAATAAATAAATAAAACTAATGACAATAGAAATGACTGGTTTATACAGTTAAAACTAAATGGGACAGAAGTAGAGTTTTTGTTAGATACTGGTGCTCAGGTGAATGTGATATCAATATTTATTTATTTTATTTATTTANGGCCGCCGCGTGTCGAATGCAATTCCACGCCGTGGTGAACCCCAGTGTCTCGTCTGGTCAGGCGCCATGGCCCGGGATCACCGGCGGGATCCCACGCCGTGGCGAATCTGGCCTGATGCGGCGGCCTCATTGGCCCCGCCGCCCGCCCGTCTCCCCGGAGGGCGGGTGGCGGGGTGCGTGGAGGGGGCAGGGCCGTGCGGCTGCACGTTGTGCCGTGCGGCCCCGCCCCCTCCCAGATTCCCCCCTGGGATCCCCCCGGCACGTCTGATACAGCGTGATGCGGTAATCCCGGGGGGGGGGAATGAATTCGGTGATTTCGGTACGGGGCCAAAGGGCCCCGTAACGTCTGAAATCACCCAATGAGTTGAGTCTGGGATGTGGTAGCAGCCGCAGTAGGAACCAAGCTAGGAGACAATGGTTAGCAGCCTGAATTGAGAGTGTTGGAGCCAGGACTAGTACTTAGCTGTCAACATAAACGAAGCCCACATCTGGGGGGCAGCATCCAGGCAGTACTGGGAATAGAGGCCAGCGGTCAGGATCAGAAATCACCAAAAGTGGAGGCTGGCATCTGGGCAACCCCAGGATCAGAAGCTGTGAGGATATTATACCTTTAAATAGTGAAGTACTGGGTGTTCTGAATGTTAATAAGGACTTTAGTTAATAGTTGGTGTTTGACTGGGATTTAGATAAGACATACATAGAATAAGATGTGCTGGTTTATTGTGTTACTTACAATAAATATCTTATAGATAAGTAGCTGTTTAATAATTTATGATTGGAGCAATATCACAACATGGTACCAGGAGCGGACATGAAGTTTTTATAAACTGGGGTGAGTGAAAGCTACTGATATTTAAAGAATGGAGCAATTGAAAACACTAAAAAGTTTGAGTGTGACTGCAAATGCAGCTACTGACTGGAAACATTTTATTCAAGAGTTTAATCTGTTTATGAGAGCGAGTGGATTGAACTCAAGGGATGAGGCACAACGGGTGGCAATATATTTAAATATAGCAGGTGCTGAAGCTGTCAGCATTTAACAGCTTCGATTTGTCAGAAGCAGAACAAAACAATTATACCTTGATTATCCAAAAATGTCAGGAATACTGTGCACCAAAGAAAAATGAGACATATGAAAGGTACAGGTTTCATATGAGATACCAAACAGAAGATGAGACTCTGACAACGTATATGACCGTGTTAAAGAATCTGAGTCAGACATGCAATTTTGGAAGTCTGGCAGATTCCTTTATTAGAGACCAGATAGTAATGGGAATAAGAAATGATTACTTAAGAAAAAGATTGTTGGAAGAGGAGGAGCTGGATTTAAACAAAGTGATTAAAATATGTCAAGCAGCTGAAGCAAATCAGTTAATACTAAAAGCATTGCAGGACAGCAGGGCTCCATAGAATTTCAATGAGGAGACACATGCTCTGGCTGCAGTGGATCAAATACAAAAACAGAAAACCATAGGTCAACAGGAGATGAATGTGGACTGCAAAAAATGTGGAAGGAAGCATCAGCAAAGAAGATGTCCTGCGTATGGAAAGACTTGTTTTTTGTGCAATGGATACAATCATTTTGCATCGATGTGTAACAGTAAAAGGAAGGCAGAGGCTAACAAGAAACATTATGTACAATGGATACAAGGTGATCAGCAGACACTGGAGCAGCAGCCCGCAAGAGAAGTGGAGGAAGACAGTTACCTCAGGAAAAAGGACATGATGATTAGTGCGGCAGCTTCGGCCACTGGTTTCGGTTCCAGACCTGGCCACAATCATCCATGCTTTTATTACCTCTTGATTAGACTACTGCAACACGCTCTACGTGAGGCTACCTATGGTGACGGCTCAGAAGCTGCAGCTGGTGCAGAATGCGGTGGCCCGGCTCTTGGTGGGGCTGGGCCGCCGGGAGCACATAACACCAGTGCTCCGATCTCTGCACTGGCTTCCAATAGTCTTCCAAGCCCAATTCAAAGTGTTGGTTTTAACCTATAAAGCGTTACACAGTCTGGACCTTGCCTATCTAAGAGACCGCCTCACTCCTCGGGTTCTGGATCGGCCCCTACGGTCGTCCAGGAGCACGCTGCTGGAGGTCCCCCGGGTTTCCTGGGGGGGCCATGCAGGGCAGGGCATTCCCAGTGGCCGTGCCGCACCCTTGGAACTCTCTCCCGGCGTCTGGCCCTGGACTTTCCGGCCTTCCATAAGAACTGTAAAACCTGGCTGTTCCGTCAGGCATTTGGGGAGGGAGAGGGGTAGGGTTGGGTGAGGTTGGGGAGGGAGGAGATGGGGTTTTGGTGCTTATTTTTAGGGCTAAGGGGTTTTATGATGTTTAAATTGTTTTACATTTTATATTTTGTTGTTAGCCGCTCTGAGCCGCTGAGGCGGAGAGAGAGCGGGATATAAAATATTGTAAATAAATAAATAAATAAAACTAATGACAATAGAAATGACTGGTTTATACAGTTAAAACTAAATGGGACAGAAGTAGAGTTTTTGTTAGATACTGGTGCTCAGGTGAATGTGATATCAATATTTATTTATTTTATTTATTTATTTATTTTCAAGCTTTTACTACCCCGCCCCTCCTGACACAGGCAGCTCAGGGCGGCTTGCAAAACAATTTAAAAGTCAGACCAAAATTAAGCATGAGTTCTCAAATAATACTCAGGTTGTATACTGGTAATGAAATACAACTATGGGTACCTGTAATACTGAAGTGCAATTTAAAGACAAAAGGAAAAGTTTTGTTATAGTTAGAGGCAATAGTTAGAGGCAAAACTGTGCCAGTCTTAGGACTACAGACATGTATGTGCCTTAGACTCATTGAGAGAGTATATAGTCTAACTTGGGTGTAAACAATGTGGAGGATAGATTTCCTGATATATTTGAAGGTATTTGGAAATTGAAAGCAGAATATCAAATTGAGCTTTAAAAAAATCATATTGTGCTGTAATACATGCTCCCAGGAATGTACCTTTGGCTTTGAGGAACAAGCTGAAGGAGGAACTTGATAAGCTAGTGACATTGGGGATAGTAGAAAAACTAGATAGACCCATAGAATGCATACATTCATTAGTAATAGTGGAGAAAAAAGATGGACCTCTGAGGTTGTGTTTAGAACCAAAAGAATTACATTTGTAAAGAGGGAACATTTTCTTATTCCTAAGAGAGATTAAATTTTTGAACAAATAGCAGGGGCAAAATATTTTTTCTCACTAGATGCATCCTCTGCATGAATCCAGTAAGTGGATACGTACATTTAATACACCGTTTGGGAGGTACTGTTTTACCAGGCTCCCATTTGGTTTATGTTCCAACCCAGAAGTCTTTCATAAAAGAGTACAAAAAATTGTGGAAAACATGGAAGGGACAAAGGTTTATATAGATGATATTTTAATCTGGGGTACAACGCTAGAGGAGCACGAACAGAGTGAAAAAAATAGAGAAAATATGAGATGCAGGATTAAAATTAAATAAAAATAAGTGTAAATTCAGAATGGAGGAAATTTCATATTTAGAGGAAAGATTATCCTCGGATGGCATAGGAATTGATCCAGACAGAGTGAAGGCTATTACAAATATGCCTGCTCCAAATGATGAAGAAGGGTTGCAGAAGGTGTTAGGTATGTTTAATTTTGTGGGAAAATAGATTCCTAATTTGGCACAGGTGATTAGCAATTTACGATCATTACTTAAATATATATATACAGTGGTGTTGGGAAGAGTGTCATCAAAAAGAATTTGATAGGATCAAGTATTTGATTAAGAAAGTGCCTGCTTTAAAGTGTTTTGATAATGATAGAGAGACTAAAATATCAGCTGATGCATCAAAGTATGGGTTAGGTGCAGTTCTTTTGCAAAAATATGGTGAGGAGTGGAGACCAGTAGCATATACATCTTGGTCCATGACAATGACAGAGTGTCAGTATGCTCAAATAGAGAAAGAAGCATTGGTACTTGTGTTAGCTTGTAAAAAATGTCACTTTTTAATATAGTAGGCCATTAAGGAAGAGAAAGCTGTTACTTACTATATTTTAAAAAAATTGTGACACATACCTCCCCGACTGCAAAGGTTATTCTTCCAACTGCAGTTATATGATTTTAAACTGAGTTTTTTTCCAGGGCGATCATTGATTGTGGCAGACACTCTCTCTCGGGCATATGACAACAAAAGTGTTAACTCGGAACTCTGAAGCAGAGTTGGACATTGTACATGTCAATTTATTGAAGAAACAAATAAATATGAAAGACAGAACGTGGAAGGTTTTTACGGAAGCAATACAGGAAGCTATCACATTACCACAAGTTGTAAAAGCAATTATTTATTTATTTATTTATTTTATACATTTCTATCCCGCCCCTCCTGCCATGCAGCTCGGGGCGGCTCACAGCATTAAAACATACAATAAAATTTTAAAAAAATTTAAAATCCACCATCATATTAAGATATTAAAACAGGGCAAAAAACAATATAAATATAAATAGGTGGGGGAACTAAAAACATTCCCCTGCCCCTCCCTCCCAAAGGCCTGGGCGAACAGCCAGGTCTTACAACTACACCGGAATGTTAATAGGCTAGGAGCCAGGCGAGCTTCCTCTGGAAGGGAATTCCAAAGCCGCGGCCCTACCACCGAGAATGCCCTCTCCATCGTGGCCCCCCGCTTAACACGGGGGACCTCCAGGAAGGCACCCCCGGCGGACCGCAGGAGTCGCTCTGGGGTGCGAAGGGTAAGGCGGTCCCTAAGGTAAGAGGGGCCGAGACCGTGTAGGGCTTTGTAGATCCATCACCAACACCTTGAACCTGGCTTGGCACGCTATCGGCAGCCAGTGCAGAGCTCGGAGCACCGGTGTAATATGCTCCCGGCGGCCCGTCCCCATAAGAAGACGAGCCGCCGCATTCTGCACCAGCTGCAGCCTCCGAACCAAGAACAAGGGAAGCCCCACGTAGAGCACGTTACAGTAGTCGAGCCTCGAGGTGACGAAGGCATGGATGAGGGAGGCCAGGTCCGGGCCGGAGACAAACGGACACAGTCTACGTACTAGATATAGCTGGCGGAAGGCAGCCTTAGTGACTGCCTCCACCTGCCGCTCCAGTTGCAGCTCTGCGTCCAATATCACCCCCAGACTCCAAACCTGCAGGGCTACAGGAGGGCAAACCCCCCCAACCAGGGGGGCCACCACCCCCTTCGCCCTCCCCACCAACATCACCTCCGTCTTGTCGGGGTTAAGCTTCAGTCTGCTCAGCCGCATCCACTCCGCCACGGCCTCCAAACATTGGGAAAGCAACGAGATAGCAGGGTCTGGGTCAGTAGAAAAAGAGAGGTACAGCTGAGTATCATCAGCATACTGGTGACATCGCACCCCGAACCTTCTCACGACCTCCCCCAAGGGCTGCATATAGATGTTAAACAACAACGGAGACAAGATCGAACCCTGCGGAACGCCACACGGTAAAGCGCGGGGGCACGATGTCTCCTCCCCCAACACTACCCGTTGGCTCCTCCCCGAGAGGAATGAGCGGAACCATTCAAGAACGGTCCCGCCCAGACCCCCCAGGTCACGCAGTCGCCTCAGCAGCAGCCCATGGTCCACGGTGTCAAAAGCGGCCGAGAGATCTAGCAGGATGAGAAATGTTGAACATCCTGCATCCATCTCCCGGCGGAGGTCGTCTACCAAGGCCACCAACGCCGTCTCGGTGCCATAGCCGGGGCGGAACCCAGATTGAAAAGGGTCTAGGAAGCCGATACTATCCAGATGCACCTGGAGCTGGAGCGCCACCACCCGCTCAATAACCTTCCCTATAAAGGGAAGGTTAGAGACAGGTTGGTAGCTGGTGAGCGCATCCATGTCCAAGGATGGTTTTTTCAACAGGGGGCGCACCACAGCCCCTTTAAGGCAGGGCGGCAGCCTCCCCTGTTGAAAGGACGCGTTCACTACCCTCGCCAGCACCGTCCCCAATGTCTCCCTGGAAGTTTTTACCAACCAGGACGGGCACGGATCAAGTTCGCAACACGTGGCCCTCACAGACCCCAGGACATCCACCGCATCGGCCGGCGTCACTTCCTGAAACTCTCCCCACGAAGCTGAACCAGACGGGACCTCCGCCCCCCCGCGCTCTTCACCTACTTTCATCAATCCAGCGTCAAAGTCGGATCCTGAATTAAATCAGGATGTGTTGCAAAGAAAATACCCTTACCATATAGAGAGTTTGGAGACGAACTTAGTGTGATTGATGAGCTTCTTTTTAAAGGGCATAGAATAGTAGTGCCTACTTCGTTAAGAGTAGACATGTTAGTGAGAATACATGAGGGTCATTTTGGAATTGAAAAGTGTAAAATGAGAGCCAAAGATATTCTGTATTGGCCACAATTAAATAAGAATATAGAGGAAATAGTTAAATCTGTCAAAAATATCAAAATAATTATAGGACACAGCCAATGGTTGTAAATGAAGAAGAACTGAGACCATGGTCTAAAGTTGGGATAGATTTATTTGTGTATAAGCGTAATGAATATGTTTTGGTAATTGACTATTATTTCAACTTTCCGGAGTTTGCAATAATATATATAACACTACAGCAACAATCATCATAATTTGCATTAAGTCAGTTTTTGCAAGGCATGGCATTCCTAATAAGGTAGTTACTAATAATGGACCACAATTCACTTGTGAGGAATTTAAGATTTTATCCATGGATTATGATTTTCAACATGTCACTTCTAGTCCAGGGTATCCACAGTTAAATGAGTTAGCAGGAAATGGGGTTAGAATAATTAAGAGGTTACTTATAAAGGTGGAAGATTCAAAAATGGATCCTTATTTGGCCTTATTAAACTACAGAATGGGTATTTTCAGACGTTACGAGATCACGCTCAACCACACTGAACCCCGCGGTGGGGCCAAAGGGCCCTGAACGTCTGTTCGGCGCGCGCCAGATGTTCATCACGCTCAATACCCACATGGGGTCAATTTCAACCATGCTTCCCGGGCTAACCAGGGGAATATCCCGGGAAGTGTGGTCAAACGGACCCCCAAGGAAAAGTAACGTCTGGACGCCAATCCCTGGGCGGAACCAAAGGAAACGAGCCCCAGCCGGGGACAAGGCACGCAGCGTTGCTGCCGGGCAACCGGCAACAACACAACCACCAGAGGGAGATTTAAAGCGAAATCAGCAGCAGGCAAGCATGGCGGGATGGAGCGAGGAGGGAGGCGGAAGAGAGCGGAGGGAGAGAAAGCAACACAGGCGGTGGAGGAGGCGGAGGAGGTGGAGGCAGGGGCAACGA
>QEPC01004415.1:99951-114153 GCA_003113815.1 Sphenodon punctatus | reverse complement strand
GTCCAGCTGGCTCTCACCATGCCTGATCCCTTCGAGGCCTACTACCTGATCGCCCACTACATGTCCTTTCAGGGGTACCGCTGGGGCCTGCTGCACTGGCCCCACCTGGTTCACCAGGCCGGGCACCCGGGGCCTGGGGCCTCAGGGGGCCCCAGCGGCAGCCTGTGACACCTGCTGCTCCTCCCGTCCGCCCCAGTGTCATGCCCCTGTGAGGGCTCCCGCCCCGGTCTGGGGGGGCCCCGGTCCCCACTGCCTGCTCCCACCCTGGTGTCACCGCCTCGGTGTGCTCCCGCCTGCTTCGTGGGGCGCTGCTGCCCCTGTCCGTGGCCCTGGGCCCCCTCCGCCCCCCCACCCCAGTTGCCCATCCCAGTGGCTGGGTGCGGCGCTCTGTGTGGCCTCTCGACCCGCCCGTGTGCAGCTACAGGTCCGCTCCCATGGGCCCTGGCACCGACTGCACCCCCCCTTGGGTGCTTGCGTGACCTGGGGGTTCGGGCCCCCCCCGGACTGGACTGTGTTCCTTCCCCAGTTGGGGGGGTGTCAGATTGTCGCTGAACCTGCAGGGGGCTCCACCAGACCTGGCTGCCCTCCATCTGGCCCCCTGTGACTGTGGGGGCCCCTTCCTCCTCCTGGACCCTCTACGCTGGGCTCGCTGTGCATTGCGGGTCCCCATCGTGCCTTGGTCCGGGGGTCCCGCCCCCCCCTTCCTGGACTGTCTATGTTGCTGTGGGGGTGCCTCTGTGGACTGCGGTGCTCTGGGGGTGGGGGTTGCTGCTGCCTGTGCCTTGCCCCTTGGCAGTGCCCCCCCTCGTCCCTCCCGTTGTTCCCCGTACCGTTCTCCGGGCGCCCCTGCCCCCCCCTTCCCGACCTTTCCCTTGTGTGTGTGTGTGTGTGTGTGTGCCCGGGCGTGTGGTCATGCGGTGTGTCCCGCTGTGGGTCCGCTGTGTGTGTGCGTGTGCTGTCAGCTGTCAGCCTGTTCTCCCTCTTCCCGTTTCCCTTGTGTGGGCGTTCCCTTGTGTGCCTCTTGGCTTTGTTTGCCCTTCTGCGGCCATGTCCGTGGCCCGCCCCTGCCCGGTGCCTTCTGGGAGTTTTGACCACAGCTGGGGATCGGCTGCACGTCTGTTGTGCTGCCCCGGTCCGTGATGGGTCGGCCCGGTTCCCGGCCGTGGTCCTGGTCCCGTCACGTCTGTTAGGGGCTTTTCTTCACCCCGGGCCGTGATTGTTCTGTTCACCCCCCCTGGGGGTTCACTGTGGTGAACCGGCCTCCCGTAACGTCTGAAATCACCCAATGACAGCATTAGAGATGGGATGGTCACCTGCAGAGTTGTTATTTGGAAGGAAACTTAGAAACAGACTTCCTATGAATCTGAAAACAAAAATATGAGATGAGAGGCAGTATAATAGAAATAAACTAGAAAAGAAAAGAAAACAAAAGATATTCTATGACAGAGGTGCAAAAGATCTAAAAGCATTGCAGAAATATGATAGGGCGAGACTGTATAATGGGAAGTATTGGAATGATAAGGGTGTTGTTATGAAAGAAGTGGCACCAAGATTGTATGAAATTAAGACAAACAAGGGGCAGATATATGGAAGGAACAGGAAACATCTCCAATTAGTGACTACAGGGAATTAAAGCATGCAAGGATATGAACAGGACAGAGGGTTGTCAGCAGAGCACAAGGAGGCTAAAGGTGGATCTCCCACAGAAATTTGGATATCAGGAGAAAACAGGAGTTTGTCAAATAAAGATGGAAGTGAGGACACTTATGAAATACCAATAACATGGAGAAGATCAACAAGAGTCAGGCAGCCTCCACAAAGACTTATAGAGACTTGTTAGAGCACATATTATTACCTTGTGTTGTTAATGCTGTATAGTTATAAGAATCTGGGTTGTATATAAGAATTATCATAAAGGGGAAGATGTGAGGATAGTATGCCTTTAAATTGTGAAGAACTGGGAGTCCCAAATGTTAATAAGGAGTTCAGTTAATAGTTGGCAGTTGGTGTTTGACTGGGATTTAGATAAGAAATACATAAAGTAAGATATGCTGATTTATTGTGTTACTTACAATAACTATCTTATAAGCAGCTGTTGAATAGTTTATGTTTGGAGCAATATCACAACAGAACCCAGCGTGCAAGCAAGAGCTGGGACCAACTCCAGGAAGCAACAGGAGCAAGGGCTGGTATCCTGGCTGAGGCATGGGCTGTGGCACTAGGCATACGAGGCCACATTATTGTGCCAGCAGCCTACCTGGAGAGGCTACTGGAAGGCAGGTAGAGCCTGAAACAGAGGCTGGAGTACAGGGAGAGCAGGGCTCAAGGTGCCGGCCCCATGGCTCTCAATTGTATCTGTAGCCTGGCCAAGTAAGTTTCCACCTCTGGGTATTTAGCCAGAATCTGGAGGGAGGGAAGTAACTGTGGTGGGCAGATCATAATGTCAGGGTCCAAGGGGGCCATTTAGGCTGCATTGACAGAAGCAAGGTATGCAAGACATAGACCCTTTTTGCACAGGCAGCAAACACTCATGCCCATGTGAATCATACTACGACTGGGTGTGTGTGCGTGGGTGTGCACTCCCATCCACACCCATCACCCACTCACAGAGCTATCCCAAAAAATGGAGGAGGCTCCGTGGGTCGTGGGGGGGAGGGGGAGGAGGTCGGTGTGCGCCCATCAGAACCTCCCACCCAGCGCACCCCAACTTCCTTGCGCCGCGGCCCATGTAAAAGGGGCCATAGAAAGTCTTTGTGCCACTCTATTAAGTTCTTTTTAAGACCCCAGCTCGAGAAGTGAGCGTCGTTTTGGACACCCCATTTTAAGGAAGACATAGAAAAGCTGGAGAAGTTGCAGGGGAGAGCAACAAAGATGATAAAGGTTTGGAACACACATTATAATTTATACGAGAAGTTGAAAAAGCTGGGTATGTTTAGCTTGGAGAAAAGATGACTAAGGGGAAACATCATAACAGTCTACAAATATATGAAAGGCTGCCATAAAAAAAGATGGGAAACCATTGTTCTCCCTTCATATGGGCAAGAACAAGAGGCAATGAGCACCAGCTGAAGGCAGGCAGATTTTAGACCGAATCTCAAAGAATGTGGATTTTCCATCATTGGAGGTTTTTAAGGGGAGGCTGAATGAGCATATGTCTGGGATTATTTATGTACGGCAGCTCCTGCCCGGGGACTCCACTCAGTCACCTTTGGGGTCCCTTCCAGTTTTATGATTCTATGAAATTACTGAATTCTTACTAGTAACAGTTCGGTAAAACTAGTATTTGAATATCCAAAATAAAGACTGCTATTTAAACTATTTAATTAGCGTGGCTTCGTTGTTTTAATCTATGTTCATGAATAGCTTTAAGAAAAAATGAATTTTATTATCAACTTACAGGGGGGAAATGGTAAATTTTTCATAAAGCACTTTCCCTGTAAATTACTAATAAATCTATTGGTATAATGCAGTGTTACTCATTAAAGAATTCCCATTATTTTCTTTCCTACATTCACAATTGTAAATAAAATGGGTAGGGGTTTTAATGATCATAGGCAGTATATACACCCATTTTATATTATACAGATATTCTTCATTGCCACAAACAGACAGACAGATATGCACACACTTATGGCTGCTCATAAGAACTGGCTCCAAGACCCCTGTGGAGACATTCTGCTCAGAACTTACAGAAAACACATTCAAAGAGGCCTTACAGCTATATGGGAATTTGTATATTCTGTGTGATTAAGGTACACATTTTATCTTCCAGCACTAATATACTTCCTGGAATAGCTAATTGGTTTTTGAGACTCCATGCATGGTGCCTCTTGGTTAGCTGTGCATAAAAAAAGGGCAACACGCTGACCCCAGTGCAGTCAGACATCATTACTTTCAATCAGACCAGACAGTTTCAATGGGAAATTACAAATCTATTGAATATTTCTGTTTGTTGTGCCTGGTGGTAGTTCATATATTTGACCCTAATGGAACTTCTTTCACTTTCTGTCCTCATGATATGAAAACTGACCCAAATCTCATATTTGTTTTGCATTTTCGGCTAGACAACTACCAGATGCTTCTTTCTTTTCCGAAAGCCATCCATTTATATTCCAGTTTATTGTAGAAAGAAAATAAATCTTAAAAACATGCTTCCAAAGTTACTGTACATATGTGTATTTCTGAAAACGGCAAATAAAATAGTGATTTTGACTGGAGTATATTTGGTTTAAGGTATTGTTCAAAAGCTAGTCGTTCTGCAAGTGCTGGTCCAAAGTGAAATATTAAGGACTACAATGCTGACTCTCTGCATTCATGCCAGCAAAGAAGGAAGACCTCCTTATCACAAATGGGGTTTCCCTTTTGGAGGCTCTGCACAAAGGTTCAGCTCAAGACCCCCACATCTTACTAGGCAACCATACTTAAATACTTCCCTACTTAATCTGGCATCAGATCAGGAAAATTCTCAAACCCTTCAGTTTACCATTGATTGTACATGGGGCCCGGACCATCCCACCACTCAATGCTTTTACCTTATTTGCAGTGCCCTAAGGCTAAACCCCACTTCATGGACTGACTGGACTTGGATAACGAAGGAAGCTGAGCTGATGGTCACCTGCTTACTGCCTCCAAACAGTGGTAACTGGTGGCAGGGGGGTTGCAACATGCCATTGTCGCAGCTCTCAGCACCACCTCCACCTCCTACTGCCTGCTGATTGCTGCTCCATAAGGCAGCCAACATGCATGCACATATGCACATAGCATTGATAAGCTCCAGAGCCAGGGCCAGCCTTAGAAACTGCAGAGGCCAGGGCAAACCAAAATGCAGGGGCCCCTCAGCTCCACACACTTTCCACAGCCCACCCACTTTTCCATGGCTCCTCCCACTTTCATGTGGCCCCTCCCATTTTCCAAGGCCCCGCCCACTTCCCTTTGACAGTTAGGGAATTGTCATATAAGTTATTTTTAATTTGTCAGTACAATGTGCTCCAAAGAACATTTAAATCTGGTTTAGATGAAAGGGAGCCCAGGACACAGGTATGGTTAAAAGGCAAAGACTCTTATTTAAAACACAGGAGGGCATGCACACAACGGATAGGGACAGATTATCCATGGCCTGAACCCTCCTTCTCTTGAGCATATTCCTATTACACTCCCAACACAGGAGTTCAAACATAGATCCAGCTGATCAAACATAGATCAAACAACCCACACACACACACACACACCCCATGAAAGCAGGGATGAGAAACTGAACCTCAGGCCCGGAGCAGCCAAACACAGCTCTCAGCAAAACTTTGTCAGTGTGACCCCCTTTCCAGTTATTGGATTTAAGGGTCTCAAGCACCAAAGCACGGAAAATCCAGTTAAACGTATCAAACAAGAAACAACTCCCCCACGATCACAGCACCCCCAGCCCCTTCCCAAACCATCCCCCAGATGGCCCCACTCTACTCCCAAAGCCCCACAGACACATGTAGCAGCACAAATGAGCTCATATCAGGAAAGAGGAGGAAGAGGTATTGGCCGGGTGGCCCTTACCTCAGATGCTGCTGGGCCTGGGTCTTCTGAGAGGGCTGGAGGTCAGTTTAAGGCTGGCAGGCTTAAGTGGCTAAGCAGGAGGGGACAGCAGGAATGTTCTGCTGGGCCTCTCCTTGGGCAGGGGGGTGGCTCCCTATCCCTCTCCAGGAGCCATGGGGGAGTGGGGGCAGCCATCAGGGGGTGAGGAGGGACAGCCGTGGGAGGAGGAGCAGGGTAGAGGGAGCAACTCCCCCTCACGCACACACACTCACACCCTTCTCTCTCTTACACACATCTCACACACACATTCATTAATTCGCTCTGTCTCACACATGCTCTCCTCTCACACACACCCATTCAAACTCACACACACACTTTCACCTCTCTCTCTCGTCACACACCCATTCAAGCTTACACACACACTTTCATCTCTCTCTCTTTCATACACACACCCATTTACACTCACACACATGCTCTCCTCTCTCTCTCTCTCTCTCTCTCACACACACACACACACACACACACATTCATACTCACACACGCTCTCACCCTCTCTCTTTCACACACACACATTTAAGCTTACACACACTTTCATACACACACACACATTCAAGTTTAAACACACACTTTCATCTCTTTCACACACACACTTATTCATACTCCCACACATGCTCTCAACTCTCTCTTTCAACACACACACACACACACACACACACACACACACACACACACACACCAACTCACACATACCTACTCCAATGCTGCCCTGTGTCCTCACCTTTCAGCCACAATCTGGAAATGGGCATCACAACCATCATCACCGTACTAAATGCTCAAGTCGTTCACCTAAAACATTTGACACAACCTAACCTTATTATAAAGGTCTCCATGCTTCCATGGCTGTGGGGTTTGTGAGCATTTTGTTTAAATTTAAGAATTTACTCCCTAGAATATTTGCAATTGAAACAATGTAGAATTGCATTAGTACAATAAAATCAGAAGGTGAAACTTCCCAGAAACAGAAGTGTAACTAACTACCCTGATTTTATCATCTAAGTACATAAAAATCACAAATGGTGACAAAAATTAGATTTTTAGAATTCTCTCATTTAGCTTATTAAAAATGGAACTAAACATGTTTTTAAATATACAATATTTGACCTCTGGCTGTTCCTTTCATCAATATTGTACATTTTCCCTCTGTTTTAGTAGCATTTCTTTTTAGAGCACTGATGGAAAGAAAAATCTTATCTGTTTTTCCACTACCACAGTCCTTACAGCAGCTCTGCTCTTTGACAAAAGGACATTTCCCAACAAGGGCATGTAAGAACTCACATGGGATAATGTTGCTGCTGTACCATCCATTAAATTAGACGGATACCTTTTTAAGCCTGGTTAGAGTTGCTTACTGTAGTGCTGGTGAAAATGTGAACAATAGAGTGCTTATTCTGAACATGGAATTTTAATTTTTAAATTTTTAAAAAAATTAGTATGTATAACTTGAATTTTTATTGATGGTAGATTAAGTCTTGTTTTTTAACTGTTAGTATTTGAGTTTTTAAAAAAATTTGTTAGTGCCAGTTAGTGCCTGACAAGGTCTTGTCAGAATGGGGGGATTATCTTGTTTATTTCAGACTGTTAGCATAGTTTGTGTATTGTATTTGTTTTTTCTTACAGTTACTGTTCTCTGCTATCAGCTGTATTGTCTCCTCTGTATTTGGCAATGGCCCTTTGTCACGCCTTAATAAACAATTTAAATTTTGAATTTGTACATGGAAGAAGAAAAAAATAAGAGTTGCTTAGTACATAATTGCTGTGCAAACATATAGCCTGCTTTTCTATTTCATGGGACTTGGAGTAGGACACACTTGAAAGCTCCAAGATTAGTTCAGCTCCACATTGGAACAGCAGATCAACATTTTAAATGAGAGGTGGGAATGATAAATTCACAGGAGAGCAAATGGTACAAGGGAATCAAACAGGAAAACATGGTTTATGGATTTTTTTTCAACAACATGATGTTTATTAATCCTAAAGAATAACACTTTAATAGTACACTTACAAAATGTTTCTCTTCCCACTGAACAGACCTGATTTTTAGATTAGATGTTTATTCTACATTTAAATGTTAACTGAGCTGTCAAAATTAGGTAGTAAAGTATATTGACTACTGAAGACAGAAAACAACATGTAGACTGAACCTCCAAACACAGAATCATAGGGGAAGCCACAGGAGACACTAACCAGATTTGGGCAGCATTAACCCACAACAGGCAGCCTTACCCTGTGATGCAGCACATTGTATGGCTAGCCACCAGATGCCAGCTGCTACATGCTGATGCTGCATCCACCGGGGAAGGCCAGGGATGCAGCATGTAGCATTACTACCCAATATGTGGTAATGCTGCCCAGATCGGGTTAAGGGGCTGCCACCCATATGGCCAATCCCTGTGCTGCCCCATCAAAAGCAAATTCTGCCTCCTCTTTGCCTCCTACTAACATTTCACCATCTTCACTGAGCAGTGCACCCTCCATTGGTACCCAAAGGCCCTACAGTATGCAAAATTCATCCCAGTATCACTTTCAAACAAACAAATTAGTTTAGGGGGAAATGATCATTCTGGAATTCAGTCATCTGTCACTTGCCCATTTTCATGTGAACAGTGAGCCATCATCATGCAAGGATATCAATCAGCCTGCAGGGTCTATATGTTCCCTGGCTTTCTGGTTGTGTTTGTAGTGTACAAGATGCATAACTTCCAATTTCTATTTCCTCCAAACACCAGTTAAAGAGGGAACTGGGCAAGAGGGTCAATGGTGTTCCCCAGCTACATTTTTTTAATGCAATGACACTCAGATATTAGAAATATGAATAATAAATTACCTAGACAATTGGTAAGCTGATACTTCTGTTTATTCTGTGAATCAGTGTTAATTTCTGACCTCATCCTCTCACTTATCTCCCCTTCTTTGTCTGTGGTGTCCAGTCCACCTGTCATGCCTGGTTCTACAGCTAAAACTGTGTGTGTCAGGGATTTTCATCTCTGTTACTTGTCTGTACAATGCATAGTGTATGAAGGTACTGGTCCTTGTCTGGGATGACTAAAGTGTTACTGTAATTATGGAATATCAGTAGCCATTCCATAGTTAAGGCTATGATACACTTAGCCTTAACTATAAAGCATGAACATTCTATTGCTTATAAAATTGGCACCATTTATCCTGTTTGTCTGAAATTGGCAGAGAGGGTCTTTTGCGTGTGGGATACATCCACTCCAGATTACATGCATATTGGACAAAAGCCAAAACAGTTAGTCTTTCAAAACCTAGAACAAAATTGTTTTACTTTATGTTGGGGGCAGGGGGGCATCAGTACTTAATGTTGAAAGATTGGCATTTACTTTTGTTATGCAGTTAGGGGGTGTTTCCTTTTGGTTCTGCTTTTTGAACGTTTAAACTCCACCTTGTGGTTTTAAAGTCAGGGAAATCATTGTAGTCAATGGGAGTCTCCATAACGTTGCACAAGCCCAGTGAGGCATAGAGTGCTGTCATATGCAATGAGGAATAGTGTGAGAGGGGCTTTCGAACATGACTGGTGGGATGGGGGTGGGATGGGATGGGAGTTCTCCAATGCTGTTTGACTCTTTCAGTCTATGGGAAAGCCAGTAAAGTCAGAGGCATGCTCAGTAGAGAACCACCAGAGGGCAGTGTGTGCAGGCAGCAGAGAGACAGAGAGGAAAGTCAGAAGATGACTTCCAACCAAACTACAGGAGTTTCTAAAGGCAGGTTGTGGACAGGGGGTGGGTGGGAAAACCCATTAGGATTATGGCAAATCAGGAAGTAGCTTTTTGGTTGGGGAGTCAGTGAGAAATGGAGATAAATTCACCCTGTTTGAAAGCAGCAGGTATGTATACAAAGAGAGTGTGGTTGCTGAATTAGTCCCAAATGACAGAGGTGGACACAAAGTAGTTCAAAGTGATATATTTTATTGGACTAGCTACTGTTGGTGGAAATGTGCAAGCAAGCTTTCGGATCCCACAGGAAGAACCCTGTGAGGGCCAGATGCTTGCACATTTCCACCAACAATACTTGGTCCAATAAAAGATATCATTCAAACTACTTTGTCTCCACCTCAGTATGTATACAGGCAGAGAGAGTTTGTGGATTTGACAGGCTCAGATTCAGTGCCAAATTGTGACAAAAAGCAAGCAGATAAGGAAGGTCTGGAAACACAGTTTAGAGTAGCACCCTTGGTGCTCCCCAAAAATCCAAAGTTATGACCCCCGAGAGGCCCAGAAAGCACTTTTTTAAAAAAAGAATCAGAAGAACCAGGAAGTGAAGCAGTGGTCATTTTGAAAATCAGGCCCCCCCACCCCCTTGGGAGGAAACCAAGATGAGCAAGCATGTGATAGAGGAGACTCCCCCACCCCAAAATATGCCTTTTTTGCTGCAATTTGACCCCCTAAGCCGAGTTGGTATATTACTATATTACTAACTGCATTGTCAACTTGAGAAGGACAGCATCTTGGCTCGAAGGCTCAACTGGCTTTTATCTACTTCTGCCTGTTGACTTCTATGACTGGTCAATCACAACTTCCTTACTTTGCAGGGATGTGCGAACAGAACATGGCTTGGATGTTCAGATGTTCGGTTCGAAACCCGAGTTCAGGTTCAGCTGTTCGGTTCAGCGGAGTTCGGTTTGGCCGAACTCAGCCGAACATCCAAAAATAGTGCTATCGATACCAAAATTGATATCAAATTAGAGGATTATTTTTTTTATCATTTGGCCCTGGGACCACCCCTGGTCTCCACCCCTGGTACCATGAAGTCTGGTCCTCAGCTGCCTCCCCCTTCTAGTCACATTTTTCCCGACCCCGAACTCACCCAAACAGACCGAGTTCAGGCCAAACTCCAAACATCCGAACCGCGTTCGCACATACCTATTACTTTGGCTGAACCAATTGAAACCCTCCAGCAGTCCAGCATCACCCAGAAATAGTCCAATGACCCACAAGGAGATGATTCCATCCAGGCCAATCAGTCTTGAAAGCCTTTAGCCAGACCATAGAGCACAAGCCTCTGCCCAATGGCTTTCTGCAACAGGCTGTTCATTATTACTTAATGCTACTGTGGCTTAGGGTTGAAAAGTCATCAAGGAATTGTTAATTGGAAATGCAGGGAAAGAAGTGAGACAACTGAGAAGGGAAAAGTTCTGAAAGGTAACAGGAGATCTCAAAAAGTGCAGCTTTTAAGAAACAATTGGTTTGCATTTGGTTGTGCTCCCAAAGATTAATGATTAGGTTCTTCCTATTTGGTGTAGAGAAAGTAAGGTTGCCATCTTGGTGGCAGTTTAATAATTAAATGTTTAAATAATTTAAATTGAATTAGATAATTAAAAACAGTTTAATAATGAAGCACCTATTTGGTGGCAGTTTAATAATTAAATCATGTTTTTGCCATTAAGAAAAGTGGTTTAGTAGGGTAAAAACAGACGTGTGGGCAGCACAGCAGCTCCCCGGCCCAGGTCAGGAAACCGCAGCTGACACAGTCCAGGTCAGGGCACCGAACAAACATGTCCATGACTGGAGAGCCGTCCTGCCACCCACATGGAACTAAACAAACATGAGGACAGCCAGCACCGCCTTACTCCCAGCACCGCACCCCCTCCATGATGGCCAGCCATGGTGACCCCTGCCCCGAGATGGGTATGGTGGGACTGAGCACATGTGCTAGCCCACAATGGCCTGTGTGCGCGGTCCTTAGCCCAGACTGTCCTTAGACATTTTCCAAGGACGCAGCCCAGACTAGCTGCCTACCTGCCCCGGGACAGTTTCGGGCTAACATCTGGCAGCGGGTAAACAGACATGTCAGTGAGTCCTGGGCCACCGTCATGTCTGTTTTTAAACATACACTTCTCTTTTACCTACAACACCCTATTACTGTCAAACACCCCCTGCCCCCCCGGCTCCGCTTCATCAAGAGAAGGAAGCCACACTGTGAACCATAGAGATCTATTCCTGTGACACAATAATCAGAATACTTCATTTTTCCATTGAAAAAAGTCAAGCAAGAGTGTTTCCAACAAAAATAAATAAATATACATACCAGTGTAATGTCAAAGTCAAATCCTGGTCCCATCTGAAAATGATGCCAAAACTCTCACCGAAATGGACATGGAAGAGCACTATATTACTAATGGTATGGTACTAACCAACAAAATAACTACTACCATATATTAAATCCTAAGCTTGCTTTGTAGACTTCCTCTGTGTTTTCCCCAATGCCTGGAACTCCCTATTAATAGACTATGAGCCAAGCTTTGTAGTCTTTTTACAGGTAAAATTCCCATTAAAGTTAATCAGAATTCTGTTAAAGGTTTGCCCTAAATTGTCCACAGAGGTCATATATGATAAACTTGTTTGTCTTTAACTGTTGAAAATAAATTCTCTCTCTTTCATACAGTGGACTGGAAACAGGGAAATCACCTTGTGCCCCCATTTATATCTCAGGGGTTTTAGCATTATCTGCAGTGAGAAAAATGTCAGTAACCTAAAACTGTTAATTGTCCAGATCTTGAAAGATATTTTATTATTTCCCCCAAATAAATAAATAAATACATGAGCCACAGATTTAAGAGACAAAGGCATTTTGCAAGGCAAGTACATGAAACCTGGATATTCTAAAGTTCTCATTACATTGAGTTAATGCAGTAGGTCTTGATTCTGTTCTTTAATATTATATAAACTGCATAATTAACATAGAAATTAGTTTCATACACACATAGAAAGATGACTGTTTGGTTTGCAAGCATCATTTCTGAAACCTCTTTTAATAGATATATTGCAGACATGGTATGTTCATTATACCATTCAAAAATCGAGGTTTAGTGTGACAATCTGTGGTAAAGTGTCTCTGATTATAACGAGAAATCAGTCACTTATTTTGCTGGATTGTTCATAAGACTGACAGACATACTCAGTTTGAATCTGAGAAGCCTGCACCTGGTCAGGAAACTACGCAATATGACAACAGCCTCTCTGTTGCTAATAATTATGTATCCAATTTAATCTCCAACATCGTGCTTAACAAAATGGAAGCACAAAACTGTGTAAATGATGAAGCTATAGGTATTTAAATCATGGATCATTTTTTCGTTCAATTAGTATGGTGATGAGTTGTTCCATTTGTTCCATTCTAGCTGAAACTGGCAGTATTTAAAATTAAGGTTAGAAATTACAGCAAAAAAAAAATTGACTAGTGACATGCTGCACAAAATGTGTCATTTTCTTACAGGCTGAATATAGATTCTTGATGGCTTGATTCATAACTCAAAAACCTGACATGCAAATAGGATTAAAATATTATTAGTTATTTCCTATTTAGAATAGTCACTTTTCTGTTCCGGTTCTACCAATCTCATTTTCAGATTGTTGTTCCAGTAAAACAGGGACACAGCATAGAAGAGGGTCCGATCTTATCCCCAGTGGTATTCTGCTGGGTCACCCTTAAATGTCTTATATTACTCATTAGAAAAGATGGAGGGAAACAGATCCCCCCTCAATTCAATTACACTTGGTTGTCAGATTAAGATAGGGGTGCTCATCTTCCTGTTCAGAGTGGAAAAGGGTTACTTTTAACATGTATATCACTCTGAAGCTTTTATAAGACCATAACATACATTGAACAGATTTTTATATATACTACTTGAAACATTAAACTCTATTCTCAACATATGGATGAAAATTTACATTGTCGTAAAAAAGTTAAAGAAGAATTAATGAGAACATCCACGTTCCCGTTAAGCCTATTAGGAAACAATAAGAATGCTACACAACTCTCTAGAAACCTAGAGAACGGGTCAAGCCAAAGGTGACTAGGGAGATGGGTATACTTAACCGCAGTCTTCTGACACATATTAAGTTCAAGAGTCCTTATCCATAACAAATTGTGTTTAGCATTCCATTAGAAAACAAACATGATGTAATAACATGATGTATTTTTCTGGAACAGACAAGATTTCTGACTTTCTTTTTACATATGAAGAATATGTAGAATAAAGAATATGAAGAATAAAGACTATTACACTGATTATGTAATTTGTTTGCCTTTGCTGCATTTCATTAAAATTTCAGACAGTACTTTTTTTAACAAAAATTCAAGTTCAGGAAGATCACAACTCTGAAAATGAGGACTCAACTTTGTAGCTTATAATATTTCATTCCAGATAAAAAGATAATTATTTTTCACAGCTTGATGTTGACACCTGTAGCTGTGCATTACAAACTTATCATTCACAATTGCTCTACAGAACACATTGGGTGATTTCAGACATGACGCGGTGAAATCCACCACAGTGAATCCCACCCTGGTGTGAATGGCTTCCCCGTGGGCCAGGGTGAGACGCGCGGCCCCAACAGATGTGACAGGGGCGGCACCACCGCCTGGGGCCAACCAGAGAGAACACGGGCCGGGGGAACCCAACAGACATGACATGGTGGCGAGAATTGCGGTAGGAGCCCCACAAGGCACCGGGGTTACGTGGATGAAAACATGGCCGCCGGAGGGCAAATGAAGCCAAAGATGGTGGAGGGCCCCGCCCAGGGAAGGGAAACATGAAGGGAGGGGGTGGAGGGAGCTGCAGCGCGAGCAGCACTCACAAACAGCAGCCGCACGGAAGGCACG
>QEPC01004415.1:61855-90851 GCA_003113815.1 Sphenodon punctatus | reverse complement strand
GATTTAGTTTTAGTGTTTGTAGGAGTAGGTCTGTGTACTTATTAGATAATCCATTTAGTTTATAGCATTTAGAATAGTTAATAGCAGTTAGATTTAGTGTAGATAGATATATATAATATTAGATTTTTTTAAAAAAAATAAAAAACCCAATAAAAAACCAAAAAACCATATAAAAAACAAAAAAACACCCATAACAACATTTCCCGAACGGCCGAACCGAACAGCCAAACGGCCTAACCAAACGGACTGTTTGGATGACCGAACCGAACAGCCGAACCCAAACTCGGCGAACTAGCCGAACTGCCGAACTGAACGGATGAACTGAACGCAGCCGAACCGAACGGCAGAACCGAACGGCAGAACCAAACGCGGCCGAACCCGAACCGCGATCTGTTTGCCCATCCCTAAAAAAGACTGTAGATTTACTATCTGCACATTTAATAGGTAACTATTTAGTCACCTTACTAACCTGAGACATATGTAAAGATCATTAAAATGATGTTTAATGCAATGAACTAGAAACTTGCTGCTAAGCACTGTGCAGGTCTACTGGCAAGAGATTTATAGGGATAACACATAAGATTGGAAAAAAGATAATTCACCCTACAATTATGACAATTACAAAAGCAAGGAGAAAGAAATAGTCAAAAGCACAATTCCACACCCAGGTCACCAGAAACTGGTATATCAACACTTGTAAATAATGCTTCTTATTTGAACTCAACTTTTAAAAGGTCTAGTGTATCAGCTTTCGGGGGGGGGAAATGAAGATGCAAAGCTCAGGGTCCACTCTAAAATTCAGCCCCGTTTTATAGCTCTGTAGGTGGAGGCTAAAAGAAATTGTTACCTGGAGCCATCTCTTTTATTTCCTATACAAATATTCCTTGCTACATAAAACCCGAAGAAACTAGCACTTCCTAAGCAAAAACATATGAACACTAATCACCAGCATTTCTGTGGCAGCCTAATTAAAAGTCCCCAAAGAAGATACTAACTACACGCTTCACAAGCTGAAAGTGAACTAAAATAGAGGTAGCTATAATTATAAAATCATTACACCTATTATTATTACTACATTACTACTCTGTCTTCAGGAGGGCAGAGTGCCAGGCTGTTTCAAGGAGGCGGTTGTGCGGCCTCTGCTCAGGAAACCATCGCTTGATGTTGACTCCCTCCCCAGCTATCGGCCTGTCTCTAACCTTCCCTTTTTAGGGAAGGTTATTGAACGGGTAGTGACCAGACAGTTGCAGGGGCACCTTGACTGTGTCCATTTTCTTGATCCCTCTCAGTCTGGATTTCGTCCAGAGTATGGCACTGAGACTGTACTTGTGACTTTGGTTTATGATCTTCACGGGGAATGGGATCGGGGTCATTCGACCCTGTTGATTTTGTTAGATTTGTTAGATGCGTTTGATACTGTTGATCACGAGATGTTGGTGATGTGCCTTCGGGACTGTGCAGGGATGGGCGGGACTGTCTTGGAATGGTTCCGCTCCTTCCTGGCCAGATGAACTCAGCGGGTGTTGCTCGGTGATTATTTTTCATCGAACCAAGACTTCTCGTGTGGAGTCCAGCAGGGTTCTGCTTTGTCCCCTCTCCTGTTCAACGTGTATATTCAGCCACTCGGTGAAGTGATTAGGAGGTTCGGCGTGCGGTGTCATCAATATGCTGATGACACCCACCAGACATTTGGCGGGGGAGAGGGGTGATGGGGTGGGGGGAGTGGGTTAGGGTGGGTTATTTTATTATCCTCCTTTTTATGTCTTGTTTTTAGTTATTGTTTTTAGTGTTGATTTTAAGCCGCCCCGAGCTGTCTGCGGCAGGAGGGGTGGGGTAGCAAGAATTTTAAATAAAGAAATATATACATCGAATTATAGAATTTTAGGACTGGAAGAGATCTCAAAATGTTATCTAATCAATTCCCTATCCTTAATCAGAACCAACTGTATCTAGTCCTAGACCATCCCTAAAAAAGAATTATTTATTAATTATAATTAAATGATATTATATTATATTATTATTATTAATAATAAAGCACCAGCAATGTACTTGGCACTGTACCATCATAATTAGAGACACTGGCCTGAGGACCTTACAATCTAGAAAAGACAAAGTTTTGGCAGCGGAAACAGTAAGAAATAGTATTACCAAAGGAGTCATAGTAAGAAACAGATTTTAGCAATGCTATACAGAGAAAAGCAACAAGCCTTAGCAACAGTCTGGATCCGAGGTTTAAAGGAGAGGGAGGAGTCAAAGGTCCTTTTCTCACACAGGAGGATGGATGGAGGCGGCAGTGGGTGGGCGGCCCATCGCATGGACTCCTACCGCCCATGCACTTGCACACGTGGACGAGGGGAGCGGGCATCCGTGCAAAAAGGGCCAATGATGAACCACAAGCTACACACCTCAGAGACAGTCAGGATGGAGACACCCTTCATGGAAATTGAACAAACTAATTTCTAGTGACTGGAACTCAACAACCTCCCTTGGTAATTTGTTCCACTGCATAGCTATCCTTGTGGTTAGAAAATGCCTTTTTGATATTTAGCCTAAATCTTTTCTCCTTTAATTTAAGCCCTCTAGTGCTATTCTGAATGGCTGCAGAGAACAACTGGGTATCAGTCTGCAAACTTGCAAACTGTAATCATGCCCCACCCCTGCTACCTTTAGCCTTCTTTTCTCTAGGCTAAATATAACTGCAATTAAAAGGAGAAATGGGCTGCAGGTTACTGCTGACCCCTTGTCTTTCTAGCACCGGGTTGTGGAATACGGAAAAGCAAGATTCCAAGATTTTCTGGATTGTGAGCCGCCCTGAGCCTCTACAGGAAGGGTGGTGGATAAATATAAATAAATAAATAAATTCTCTCTAAAGAGACTTCCAGCAAAGATTTCCCAGGGGCAAACTTTGCACCAAGCACACACACATATTATATATATTAATACCATATTTAATAAAAGAGATCACAAAAGGAAATACGCTTGTGCTTATGGAATAGTTGCATGACTGAAAAACAGCTTATAGGACAGCTTATATTCAACAATTTGTCCCATCCTCTAGTGGAGCGCAGGCTAAATATCGCCTGTGATACAGTCCTGACCAGGTTATTTATCTTTCTATATTTCCTGGTTTCTCTCTCCAGCTTGTAGACTTTGTATCTCCCCAAGATCCCTTTTCTTTCTTTCTTTCTTCCAATTTAACTGAAGTTCAATTGAGGAGAATGACCCAGGATACAGAATGAAATTTAAAATCAGGAAAATTAAACTGTGTCCCATGCCACAGAATAGAAGGAATGAATACCAAAAAAATCCATCTCTTCACATAAAACCATAGTAAAAAAAACCCACAACAGTACTGGTTTTACCTAACATAATAGCCTCCTCCCTTTTATGTGCAACTGAGGGGGGATTCAGACGTTCTGATTTGTGCGATTTTTTTAAAAAAACGAATGTTTCATGCCTGTCTGAACACTTAAATTTGATTAAATGGAGTCAATATCGCACTAAAGCAATGCGTGTTGAAAAGCTACTCAAACCTACCTTTTTGCTGTCCGTTTTCAATAAATCCGCACTTAACAGCAGTGTGAAAGCAACATCGTACTGGTTTTAACTAGTGTGTAATCTTTTCTGATGTGAATGCAACCGTGCTTCCAAGTGCGCTGTTTTACTCCTGCCCCTACCGGAAGCAGTGAGACCAGCTGGAGCCCTGTAGTTGCCTCGCTGGGTGCAGGCTGCAGCCAGCTTCTCCCCAAAAAAGTTCTTCCCCTCCATGTTTCCCCTCCATGCTTCTCCCCAAAAAAGTTCTTCCCTCCAAGGGACTTTCAATCATCTGCCTCTGCCTCTACCGTAGTGCTGCAGCAGTAGCAGCAGCGGGATACCGGAAAGAAACCAGGGAGAGAAGCAGCGCGCCTCACTATGCGAGGGGCTTCTTTCCAGCAGCCTCAGGCTCTCCCTCTTTACTCCCTGATTCTACAAAGTAGCAACCTTTGCTACAAAGGTTGTAGCAAAGGTTGTTGCAAAGTTTGCAAAGTTGCAGCAAAGGTTGTAGCAAAGTTGTACTTTGCTACAAAGTAGCAACCTTCTGGCTCCCCACAGGCCACTTCCTGTAACTGAACCGTACTGAGCAGCCGGGTAAGCACGCACTACAAGAAGGTCTGAATGCATTATTTCGCTGTACTTAAAATCGGTATGGCATGCATGTGAATGCAACAGGACTTGTTAACAGCGAACTATTGAGAACCAGTTTTTAAAAATCCAGATAATTGCTGCACGTGTGAATTCGCCCTAACTTGCTTCAAGCTTGTCAGGGCCTAGTAGAAATTATAGTAGTCTGATTCTCTCTTGGAGAACAGCAACCGACCCTCCCTCTCTTGGGCTCTGCTTGCCTTACATTAGGGAGTACTGCTAGGTGCTCTCTCCTTAAAGGCAGGATCACTTTCCATTATAAACACTGATTCTTAAAAATGGTTTTACAAATAAATGGGTTGAGCTTTCTTTCTGAAAATTTAACTGTGTGTTCTTTTAGGGGATAGTGTGATCAATGAAAATTTGAAGCAGATCAATTAAGTCATTCTAAAGTTGTAACAATTTTAGTAGTTAATTAGTAGAGTTAGTTGTTTTTGCCTGGTCTAACTTTTTTTTTTTGTATCAGCTGCTGATCTCTCTCTCATTTTTATGAGTTGTGATTCATACAGTCACATGCATGTAGCCAGAGAAGTGCTTCAAGTACTTTGGATGGACTGACAGGTTTAGTGAAGTATAAAAAGAGGCCCTTTTTACATGGACAGAGATGGGTGGGGAGATGGGTGGAGGTGGGGGGTGTCCATGTAAAAGGACACCCAACCACCTCCACCCACCGCGGCAAAACACCCATCTCCACCCACAGAGCCTCTTCTGGTTTCCCGGAGGGCTCCATGGGTGGAGATGGGTGGAGGTGGGTGTTGCGTTGGAGCATACACATACCCCCACCCATCCTGCTTGGAGTTCACATGGATGAACACCGAGTGGAAACCCATCCCCCCCACCCCCACCAGCCGTATACACCGACGCCCGCCCACCCCGCACAAACACCAACCGGGGGGGGGGGGGGCATCAGTGTAAAAACAGCCAGAGTTATTAAACTTTGACAAATTAGTTCTTGCACATGTGCCGCTGTGCAGGGATGATGGCGGCTGTGCGAGGGATCAACGCTCTGGGGAGGGCCATCATGCTGGAGAAGGCAGAGTACGGCTGCTGCTGCTGAAAGTTTTCCTGGAAGCTCTGGGCACCTCAGTCAGCCCCCCCCCTTTTACGCGGATGTAGGTGCTGTGGGGAGAGCGAGATTCCCGTCCCATCCCGCCTGCACATGGAAGGGGCTTGGGGCTCTGCTCACCCTCTGGTATGGGTCATCCGCAGGCCGTACACTGCGGGGCCACTGCTAAAGAGCCCTTAGGTGTGGCCCTTAGTGGGACCGGGAGGGCTGGGAGGTTATCAAGTTTGGTGGGTGCTATTGATTTACGGGTGCTTAATAAATGTGTTGCTCTCCCTATGAGAAGGGGGGCAATGGGATTAGGTTAGGGTGGGAGGGGCCCCTTCAGTGAGAGGGAGGGGTATTCTCCTGTGAGAGGGGAGGATGGGGAGGGATTGGACCGGGTGTGGTCTGCAGCCATAGGGATCATGACGGGCCGGAAAAATTATGGTCCTTTCGGGAGGCGAGTTAAATCTGTGAGATGGGACAAATATTTTAACATCTGCCCTGCTCAACAGCCCTCGGTCAGGTGATCATTAATCAGAGGGCCCCTGGTTTGATGCTGATAAATGCGAGGTCAGTTGCCAATCAGTCAACTATGGTCCAGGAGGTGATCCTGGATCAGGCGGCCAACTTCGTGTGTATTACGGAGACCTGGCTGGACATTGAGTTGGGGCCTATATTGGCTGACCTTGTTCCAGCTGGGTACTCCATCCAGAATCAGATGCAGCTGGAGGAACGGGGGGGGGGGGGGGGGGGAGCATATCCATTATTTTTAAGGAGACATGGTGTCACAAGGTTCGGGTCCACTACCCACGTTTCTGTGTTAGGTGACTCAGTTTCCCTCACTTACAGCCCACCTGAATCAGTTCTCTCTCTGGCTGATTCAGTCCTGCAACAGGGCAATCGTAGCAATCGTAGTCTACACTGCAATCGGGGCAATCATAGTCTACACTGCGTGAGTCCCTAGTTAAGATCTTACCCTATCCAGGTCCAACAGTGGTTCAGTTCATGTCACGGTCAGCGATGGAAAGTTTGACCAGGCACCAGTCCTTAAAATGTCAGAAAGCAAAGTCTCTTCTCTCAGTGCATTGTTCAGCAGACTGGCTAGCAGGCTCCTGCCCCCCGCCTCACCTCCAGCTGCGATCTGAGACTCAGCGAGTCAGAGGTTGAATGAGTTCTGATTGTGTCTCCGATAGCAAAGATCTCCCACTTTTTATATCTTTGCAGCTTCTTTGTTTGATTTTCCCGCCCAGAGGGGTCTGTGTTTCTCAGGCAGGAAGTGATTCTTTTGCAACTCAAAAAGGTGTCTGTCTGGTTTCAGCAGAGGTGCCAACTTTTCTGAATACACATTTAGGATGCTTTGCCTCTCTCCATTGCATGAAGTGAGTTTCCAGTTCTCAGCTTTCACATTACATACATGTTCAACTTTTACCTTTACATATTTGTTAGACCTGTAGTCTACATGTAGCCCAGTTTCTCCTTGTGACACATGGTCTGTGAGGAGATTTCCTGTGCAACCTATCATGGGAATTGCGGGCCTCCACCTGGTGTTGAATTTGGCCGGAGACAGAGTGGGGTTGCTGCTGATATACCGTGCACCTACCTGGACAGTGGTCCTGGGGGACTTCAATATCCATGTCAACAGCAGTCTTGGAGGGGCGGAGTGTGAGTTCATGGCCACCATGGCAACAATGGGCCATTTTTAGGCTGTACATCCTCCACATAAAATAAGATTTTTTGTATAGGTAAGATAAACTTGCTTTTGTAAGGTGGTGTTGCGGTCGTCTTGGGGGACCTCAACATTCACGCCAACGCAGTTCTCGGGAGAACCAAGCTTGAGTTCATGGCCACCTTGGCAACCATGGGCCTGTCCCAGAGGGTCATCGGCCCAACACATCTAGGAGGACATACCTTGGACCTCATGTTTTGCACTGGTCTTCAGTCGGGTGCTCCATTAATGGGGGAAGATATCAACTGTGCCCTTGTCATGGATGGATCATTACCTTCTGCAGACCTCCCTTCTACTGCATGTCTGCCCCCAGAAGGGTGTGGAACCTATTAGGATGGTTTGCCCCCATAGACTGTTGGACCCAGTACAGTTTCTAAGCGCTCTGGGGGAACTATGCTCTGACCTTGATGACCGTCTCATTGATGACCTCTTCAAACTATGGAACACCTTGCTGATGGAGGCCATTGATCAAATGGTTCCCAGGCGTCCTTGACCAGGTGGAGGCTCTGCAGGCCTCCTTGATTCTTCGAGGAGCTGCAGATGCTGAAGCGAGAGGAGCGATGGTTGGAGCAATGGTGGCATCGATTTCAAACTGAAGCCAACAGATTGCTACATAGAGCTAATTTACAGGCCTATGCCATGGCTATGCGGGCAGCAAAGAGGGAGTTCTTTGCTGCCCTCATAGCATCCGCAAAATCCCGTCAAGCAGAGCTGTTCCAGGTTGTGCAGGGGCTGGTCGATCTGGCCTCCCTCAACCCTGGGGTTGAGTCATCATCTGCCTGCTGTGACCTTTTTGTGAATTACTTTGCGGAGAAAATCACTCGTATTCACCAAGACCTCGATGTTGCACTTAATACAGTGGAGGATGTAGAAGTTGTAGAAATCCCGGCTTGTCTGATTTTGTGGGATCACTTTCAGTCGGTGACACCCGCTGATGTGATGGATGTGCTTGGGGCGGTTCAAACCACTTCTTGTGAATTAGATCCATGCCCATCCTGGCTGGTTAAGGGTTTCCAGGAGACAATGGGGCCGTTGCTGGCCGGGGTGATCACACCTCCCTGCGGGAGGGCAGAGTGCCATGCTGCCTCGAGGAGGCGGTGGTGCGGCCTCTGCTCAAAAAACCATAGCTTGACGCTGACTCCCTTGCCAGCTATCGGCCTGCCTCTAACCTTCCCTTTTTAGGGAACGTTATTGAATGGGTAGTGTCTCAGCAGCTCCAGGGGCATCTTGACCATGTCGGTTATCTTGATCCTTCTCAGTCTGGCTTCCGTCCGGGTCATGGCACTGAGACAGCACTTGTGGCCTTGGTAGATCATCTCCGCCATGAAAAGGACCGGAGTCACTCAACCCTATTGGTCCTGTTAGATCTTTCAGCTGCATTTGATATCATTGACCAAGAGATGTTGGTGATGCACCTGCAGGAGAGTGCGGGGGTGGGTGGGATCGTTCTTGAATGGGTCCACTCATTCCTGACCAGGAGAACTCAGCGGGTGGCACTTGGTGACTATTTTTCATCATACTGAGACCTCCTGTGTAGGGTCCCACAGGGTTCTGGCCTGTCACCTCTTCTGTTCAACGTGTACATGCAGCCACTCGATGAGGTGATCAGGGGGTACGGGGTGAGGTGTCATCAGTATGCGGATGACACCCAACTGTACCTCTCATTTTCAACTAACCCAGGCCCGGCTGTCTTGGTGCTTACCTGGTGTTTGGCAGCTGTGGGGGACTGGATGAGGGCTAATCGACTGCGACTGAATCCTGATAAGATGGAGGTGATGCTAGTGGGTAAATTGGTAGATGTGGTGGCTCCCTTGATTGATAGGATCTGTCCTTCACTGACTTCCCAGGTGCGGGACCTGGGGGTGCTCCTCGATGTGCAGCTCCGCCTGGATCTCCAGGTCGAGGCTGTGGCAAGGAGTGCTTTCCGCCAGTTACACCTGGTGCAGCAGCTTCGGCCGCTGATTTCGGTTCCGGACCTGGCCACGGTCATCCATGCTTTTATTACCTCTCGGTTAGACTACTGTAATGTGCTTTATGTGGGGCTACCTATGGTGACGGCTCAGAAGCTACAACTGGTGCAGAATGTGGCGACCCGGCTCTTGGTGGGGCTGGATCACTGGGAGCACATTACACCAGTGCTCCAGTCTCTGCCAATAGTCTTCCAGGCCTGATTCCAAGTGTTGGTTTTGACCTATAAAGCCCTACGTGGCCTGGGACCTGCCTACTTGTGAGATCACCTCACTCCCCGGGTTCTAGACCGGCCCCTGCAGTCATCCAAAGCACCATATTAGAGGTCCCCTGGGTTTCCCGGGGGGCCACGCAGGATAGGGCGTTCTCGGTGGCTGCGCCATACCTTTGGAACTCCCTCCCAGTGGGGGTTTGTTTGGCCCCAGACCTCCCAACAGTTTGTAGGAATTGTAAGACCTGGCTGTTCCCTCAGGTTTTTGGTGAGGGAGAGGGGTGATGGGTTGGATGGGGGGGATTGGGGAGGGGGGGGGGGTCTATGCTTTTTCTGTTTTTTATGGGGGGGGTATGTTTTATTATTGTTATCCCATGAGGTGATATATTTTAACTGTATTTTATATTTATTATTGCTGTTAGCCACCCCAGGTTGCCTGGGGCAGGAGGGGCAGGATACAAATTTATAAAATTAAATAAATAAATAAATAAATAAGATTTAAAATTGAAGTTGTGTTTTACAACTGTGTCTGCAGGCTTTCTACTATGCCTGCTCCTGTGAATCTGTTACAATTTGTGATGTTTTCATGATTTTATTTTTGTATAAACAGCATCAAGTTCAAGCATATAAAACTATTGATAAAGCCCTGAAAAGGGTCTTTCCGAAACACATTGGTGACAGTACGGGATATTTTCTCTAAAAAAATGTCTAGATTGGACTTTACTTTATTATTATTATGTATTCTATACTTATATATGTTCATGTTTTTCAATTGTGATGCCTTATCAGCATGGTTTCCATTCAGTATTTATTTGTTACGCAATAAATTGTTGGGTATATAATGTTTTGATATAAGTTCTTGGCTCTGTTACAGACCTGTGTGTGTGTGTTTTTGTTTTTGTTTTTGTTTTTGTTTTTAAAGAAAGCATCATACCTGTGGGAAAACAGAAAATACCTCATCTAAATTTCTTTCCGGATTTACAAATAGCACGACTCAGAACCAGTTCCAGCAGTCCTTATAATATTCTGGCAGAACTCTTGATGTCAGAGAAATCAGGACTGGAGTAGCAAGAACATTATTAGTCACGGTGAAAGAAATAAGTACACCACCACCATGTTTATCATCTTGTTTTACAAAGTTTATAGTGGGATCCTGAAGTCCCACTGAAAACAAACAAGAATGGCTAGAAGGAAGAAGTCCTACCTTCCTTCTAGGTAGAAGGCCCTACCTACCTTCTTTACTGACTTCTGATGCAGCAAAGGTTATATGTACTTCTTTTTTTGGATATTTATTAAAGACAAGGGAGGGGGGAAATTTGTTTTTCCACCATCTGGTAGGTAGAACCATCTTTTCTTCCTTTTATATACAATACGTAAAGGTTAAACTTTTAACCTTAAATCAATGACAGGTTCACAGAAGTGACTGCTGCTAATTTTGAGGAAAAGTGGGTTGCCATGACACCATCAGTAAACTTACTTACTGTCAGTTTAAAAATAAGGAAGAAAAACAGAAATTGTCCATCATTAAAATAATGTATATGTCAGTGAAAATGGCAAGATAATGTGCCAAAACATTTCCTACATTACGTAGTCTCTCTGATAATTTAGAATAAACTGCATTGCTTGTATCATGCATTTGTTAGGGAAATGTGGTGACTGCAAAGGGTTCAGACACCCAGAAGAGAGCAAGTGATAGATTTTCTCTATTAATTTCCTGTTCTGACATTAACCTCTTTAACATATACCCAGTGGCCAACTAATTCTAGAGAAAAAAAAAACAGTTTATGCTGCTTCAAACTGTTAACATTGGCTCATATGAACAATTTCAGCTCCTGCAAATGTTACACTTGATTTTTCCCTCAGACAATGTACAGAATAATGGTGACTAATGATATTCAACTCTACAGATGAGTTACCTATAAGTTTTCCTTGTGGAACAATGGAGATCTGTGAGAAGTGGGATAGTTTCACTGTTGAGAGGTTAAAGTTTCAGAATCACACTGCACATTAAAGGTTTCACTAAAGGTTTATGAAGAAATGATGAGATGGTTGGTGAAAAGTGAATCTCCCCAGACATGATAATTACAAACCCATAAAGGGTCATTCAAAACAAATTTCTGTAGAAATGAGAAAAGACAGACATTTTGTCCAAGGCCACATACCAGTGCTATGACAGCATTCAATTTAATCTTTCATCAAAGCAAATTGGATTGAAAAATGGGTCACACTTCCACAGTCTTTATCTTCAAAACTTTGTCTCTCTATCACAGGGTTTTAAAATAGAGATTCTCTGTGGCTTCTTTAATAAACTACTATGAATTTTTAGTGATAGTGTGATGAGATCTCTTAATATGCAATGCAGTGTCTTAATTGTAGTCATAATCTGAGGGACTAAATTTTGTGTTACCTCACATCGTCAGTGGTACTACAGCATTTTGGGCACTCAACTGGTTTACCTTTTATCAGGATGAATATGTACCATTTATTCTTACTCTTTTGTGGTTGCTTAGCCAGATTCTAATCCATAAGAGTGACTACATATGCCCCAATCCTGAAAAGTGAGGGTGAATTCTTGGGGGAGTGAAAAATAAAGGTAAGCCATAAATCCACAGCAAAGAGAGACTATACTCCTGTTCCAACCCTTTACCCATTTATTCCCCAAGCACATTTTTCCTTTTTCTTTTTAAACATACAATATATGTAAGAAATTATTTGATTTTGACCAAGAGTTAAGTTCAGTGGAATGCAGTATTGTCACAGAATAATATTTGCCAGAGCAGAGTCTTGATATTTATCCAATTTAAGTCAAGGGAAAGCCTAGAAGTTTGCTTTTAAAGTGAAAAGACTTATCAGGATTTGATTACTGTCATCATACCTTCCCATTTGCCTAGAAGTGACTGTTGCCTGTGATGCTGTAACCATTGCTTTACAGTGTGGTTAAGTACAGCCTTTTCCAGTGGTTCAGACAAACAGAAAATGCCTCTCTTCTTCCCATCCCCTCCCCAATCAGAATCCTTTAAAAAACATTTTAAAAGATCACTGTATATCTTTGAATTAACTGTATTTTAACCAGCTGATGTTTTTATTGTTTTTAGCTTCAATAAAGGTTAGCCACTCTGCAGTGTAATTGACAAACTCCTGTTTCACTTGGTTGATTGATTCCATTTGGCATCCACACACAATGACAAAATGTATTCTTGATAGTGTAAGATCCAGAAGAACAAAAGGAAAATCTCTGTGCTGTCTAAGATTTCCTTGCAATGAATCACTGAGTGAATTCTTGGAGAATTATTCAAAAAAAATAAAATTGTTTACTATTTTATCATAACAGATGCTTCAGACAAAGGAAACAGGAAGTTGTTGCAGCCTCTGACTGATCAACAGTTCTTCACAGCTGAATGTGGTTGTGTAAATTAGCTGGTAGACTTTGCTGAAGAACCCAGCAAAAAGTAATTAAAATTACAGAGCTGGTTAAAGATTCTTTAGTTTGTAATCAACAAAAATTGTGCAGTTTCCCCATCTTCTCTGCTGATAATGCAAATGTAACCTTTGAAGGAAACCACTCCATGTGTAGCACATCCTGAAAGTAAGAAAATGTCCAAGTAAACACTATCCAGTCCACTCTAAATGTCCTTGTCAGGATGGGAGTTGTAAAATGAAGCCGTACCAACAACCATTTGGACTCCTCTATAAATGGCAAGGTCGAATCAAATGATTCAGTCAGATCCAGATCCATTAAGATAATACAAAATGTTTGGCCATGCAGTTGTCAGATTGTTGCTGAACAATGACATACTGGAGACATAGTAACACACAGAATAGGGAAGTGATTCAATGTATACTCTCCACATCTTAATCAAAAACACTTACACATCCCAAGGAGTTGGAACGGAATTTTAATCAAGAAAACTTGGACTTGCACATTCCTATGAGTTGAATGCAATGGTTGACTTCTAGGTTGGCGGGGCAGTTGGCAGGGCCATCATTAAAATGTCACACTTACAGCATCAATGGAATAGAACACACAATGAATGAAACAAACCACAGTGTATGAAGAACGGGGGGGGGGAACCCTACACAATGGTGGTGGCATGCAATAGTGAGCAAAATGCAAGGCTCTGTGTGAAAAAAATCAAAAAGAGAAAACTATAGATCAGGTGCTAGGAAAAGAAATTGGCAGCTCAAGGCTTCAGGTTTGTTTTAATTAAGGGCATATTATGTGTGATTGATTTCCCTTTTTAAAACTGCTATTTTGAAATTAAGAATCTACTTGGGAGAAAAACCCTGAATATGCCAGGGATGAAAGGAAAGCTTCAGGAGAAGTTGGGACACTCAATATACATCAGAGAATCCACACAAGGGAGAGAAACCTTACATGTGCCCTGACTGGTGCTACAGGTTGAACTCAGCCCTGAGTAAACACCAGAGAATTCACTGTACCAAGGAATGACCCTATAAATGCCTAACTGTGGGGAACAGTTTAGTGTGAACTTCAGTCTTAGTATGCATGAAAAAACCCCAAACAGTTCCCTCATTCCCCATCCCCATCTCAATTGCAGCTGGAAGAGAGGAAGGCATGACTAGAAGCATCAGCATGGGACAGAATACTTTAGCAAACAGTATTGTAGACCAAAAGCTTAGCTACTAAGCCACAACATTTCTAATAGGGTGCAGCATTTCTAATAGGGGCAATACGGATAAAACTACAGGTACCTATCTATTTTGGATACATATCTGTAATTCCCAGATTTAAATGTGGATCCATATTACAGATCTATATTTAAATCCATTTAAAAATAAAAAGTAATCAAAAATGGAGAAAAAAACCTGCATGTGCAAAATGGCTGCTAGACTGTTCTGTGCATGCACACCCATTTCCAAAATGGCAGTGGCAGAATCGCCGCCATTTTGGAATAGAGTAGCCAGTCCTGCACATGTGCAGCAACCACTTTGTGCATGCGCAGACTGGTTGCCCTTTTGGAAAATGGTAGTGATGCTAGTACAACCATTTTAGAAAAGGGTGTGCATGTGCAAAATGGTCTGGTGCATGCACTGGTGTGTTGCTGTTTTTTAATTTTATTTTTTAATCTATGAATTTTAAACCGAACCACAACTGTGGTAAACATGCCCATTGTCATTTGGTATGGATTAATCTGTAACAGCTCATTATGAGTGTTGTGGATTTTTCCCTTGAATCCACTGGGTTCGGGTGGGCTCACCAATTCAAGGCAGTACACAGAGTCAGGGTAAAATGTAATCCAGTTTATTGAGTGCTAACGCGTTAGCAGACTCTACAAAGGAGAGCTAGCTTTTGGGACTGCCCCCATAAGCTTTTATACCAAACTACAGGAGCATATTTCACACATGCTCAATACAGGTTGAAAGCTGGGTTTTTCCACTTGCCATGCATCATTTCTATTGTTCCTTTGTCTAGTCAAAGCAAGGCTATGGGTTACATCACTAGTTGCTTCACTATCTTTTCTGTGCATGTTATGTTCTTCTTCCCAGCCTCATCCTGTTCATTCCTTATCACAGTTTCCTGCCATCAAGGCTATCCAGCTGCGCAGTTCTTTTCTTAGTCTGCAACTTTTCTTGCAAGCAAAGCTCTTTCTATACTTTGGCTTTTCCCAGAGTCCCTTGCTGCACTCCCTTCCCAGAGCCCCTTTCTGCACTTTCCCTTACATGAGCAATTACAGGTTCTATCTAAATCCCCACCCCAAATTTCTAATCTCTCAACTCAGACCAGCCCCTCTCATCCCTGCTCTTCTTCCCTTACATCAGGGATGGAGAACCTTAGACCCAGGGGCAAAATGTGGCCCATGACAAGTTTTTATTTAGCCCCTTTCCAGTTCCTAGTTCTAGCCCCTCTATCCAGTTCCCCAAATCTGAGGTCAGAGGAGCAGAGATGAGGGCATGCACACATGGACTGGGGACAGATCCATATGGCTTCAGGCTCTGGACCAAAACCAAAAGCCCTGGGAAAATAAATCCATTTTTAATATTTTTTAAAAAGAATCTCATGATTTTGGGGGCCAAACCCATGATTCTGGAACATTTGGAATTGGCCACATGTTTACATGGTCCATAGACACACTTCCCTCAAAGTCAGGGGTGGGGAACCTCAGGCCCGGGGGCCAAATGTGGCCCATGGCAAGTTTTTATGTGGCCTCTTTCCATTCCTGAAACTGGTCCCTGGATCCACTTCCCACCTCTAGCCACCAAAAAATGAGCTCAGACTAAGGGAGCAAACATGAGGGCATGCTGAAAAGGATGGGGGAAGGCTCCATGGCCCAGATCCATGATCTGGACCATCCTTTTCTTGAGTGCACCCCTGCCCCACTTGTATGCAGCCCTTGAAAATTGTACTAATTGTCAAAGTGGCCCCCAGGAGAGAAAATATTCCCCAGCCCTGCTCAAAGTGCTGACTTGGCATTGTTGGACTTTCCCTCTTTATGGGTATTTATAAATGAGACAATTAGCCCACTGAAGTCCGTGTTCAGTCTGGGCAGCTCCCACTCACACCCCACTCACATTTTAGCATGTAGAGCTAATAAATGGGCAGCCCCATGCCTGAATTTCATGCGCTGGTGGTAGCTGTCACAGCTGGCTCAGATGAAAAGGGGGGTCACAGCCAGAGAAGGCTTCTTCCCTGGCTGTCATCCCCCAACCCACTGTTGCCATTGGGCTATCCTCTTGCAGCAGTGCTCCCATGCCCGGTCAGCTACAAGAGAAGAAGGTTGTTTCAGCACCCCCACTTTCTACTCTCTTTTCTTGCCACTAAGACACAGCTGATCACTCTCTCACAACCACCTGAGACCCTGAGCAGCAATCATCTGCCTATGAAGCAGCTGGAGAGAGCATGCTCGGGCAGCTACGAGATAGGCAGGGGCGTAGCTAGCTTGGGATGGGCCCAGGGACAAGAAATATATGTGCCCCCCCCTCTTTTTTCCTGCTGGTGGTGAAGCTGCTGGCTGGCCTAAGGGCGCCTCCCAGCTCTGCCGGCCTGGGGCGCTGGGCTGCTCGTGGTTGAGAATTACTTGCTCTCTGCAGAGTCTGTGGCCTGCTGCTGGTGGCCTGCTGCTGGGCCCATCTGACTTCTGGGCCAGCAGCGAGTTGGTCCCATGGTGCACTCTGTCCCTCGTGGCTTGCTGCCCGCACACTGCGGCAGAGTGCAGCCAGCAGCAGCAGTGCCATTGCTCCCCCAGCTCACCCGACCAGCCCTTGAGGCCGGGGGCAGGGTGGGCCAGTGCAGGATGGGCTGTCTCAATACAGGGAGCTCCGGAGCGGGAAGGTGTCCGTCAGCGGCTCCACTCATGCCACCAGGCACCTTCCTGCTCGGGCTGGGCCTGCCTTGAGCCAGCCCGGACCGGACCGGGTCTGGACTGTTGGGAGGACTACTCCTCCACAACGTGGGGGGTGGGGAGGGGGGTGAGCTGAGCTGCGAGGCTTGAGAGTGTGACCTGACCTGATGTAGACTGCTGCATGGGGCTCCTCCCCTCCTTCCCCCTCCCTGCCTGCTGTTGCAGCATTGTGTCAGACACAATGTTACAACCGAGGGCAGGGAGGGGGCCCACATAGCCGCCAGAAGGACCCCAAGTCAGCTCAGGTGGCAATTTAAAAAGAAAAAAAGGGGGGGGGGAGGATGGCGTAGCCAACTTGGATATTGGGCCCCCAGTCAGTACGGGCCCCGGGACAAATGTCCCTGTTTGTCCAATGGTAGCTACGTCCCTGGAGACAGCAATAATCTGTGAGCTATGCAAGAGGGAAGAGGAGAGAATGGAGCTGCAGAAATGACCTTCTCCTCTTTTTCCCACTCTCTCCTCTTGCAGCCACTTCATAGCTGATTGCTCTCTAGCAGCCACACTAGGCATGACTTTATGGTGCTGGTGGACCTGCATGCTGTGGGCCAACCTAATAAATGGGAGGCAGATACGCAGGCACGCATTAGCATGAACTGTTGGTCCGCAATATCGCTGGATGATGCCGTGAGTGGGGGCTGTGGGTAAGCATCAGGCCAACACCTACTGCATGGGCAGGGAAACACCCACATAGTGGGTGCTAATGTGGGCTATCGTCTTGTTTATTTTCACCCTATGTCCCTGGATTAGACAGACACCCAGAGACTCCTCTTGGGGAAATTAATGACTTAAATTCAGATGAAGCAGAAGGGCAGCCCTCCCTCCCAGACCATGCAGGTGAACTCTGGAATTCACCCGATCATGCAGGTAGACTGTTCATATACATTTTACAGGCAAGAGGCCAGCTGTGTGTTAAAATAGGGACAATTAGATCTTGGGTTTCAGGCTGTAAGCAGATCACTAAGGAGGCCAGGGAAAAAATTCTCTTACACATACAGCACTGCACTCATTGCACAGATGGTCTAGTGAATGAAGTGATAGGTCAAGATGGGATTTCTTCTTCCATCAGATAACCACTGCTAAGTCCTGTTGGCACAACCAAGGAAGTGTTAGTGCAGGGGTGGAGAACCTCAAACTCAGTGTGGCCAAATTCAGTCTGCAGGTAGTTATTATTTGGTCCTTTGCAGTTCCTGGATTTGGCCTCTGGATCCAGTTCCTACCCCAAGCAATGAAAGGCTGCACTACAGGCACCTACACATCACATGCCTGTAGGTGATGTGTGCTCCTACAGGCAGACATCACTGGACCCCCGAAGTCCAGCATTCCACCATTTCCCCCAAAGGCCCTTTGCCCTTCCTCCCAATATTTCCAGCTTGCTTGCTTGCTACTCTGCCAAGTCCCAGCTCACTTCTGACCAAAGTGCCTAAAACTAGATAAATTGGTCTTACTACTGCTCCAACCATACCTCCCCTTTGTCTCTAGCCAATGCCATATGCCAAAACAAAAGAATGGTGATGGTCCTCCATGAACAACCCACAGTAGTTAATCAGAGGTTGTTTTTAGGCAAGCACCTCCTGCCACAGAGCCACATTGGTACCCTGGCCTTTTTTATATGGCCCCCACAGACCTGGGGGGTGGGGCATCTGTGGGTGCACCAATGCACGTGCAATGGGTGGGCGGGGCGTGCATATGGCCGCATATGCATCCCCACGCACTCCCCACTCAACACCACGCACAGAGCAGCCTCCATTTTCCCCAGTTGCTCCCTGCGTGTTGATGAGTTGGGGGTGCGTGGGGATGCATGTTATGCAGAAGCACACACACACGCACCCCCACTCACTACGTGCCCTGCATCCTTCACATGGCCTCTCCCACTCATGAACATGCAGAATTCTGCATGTTCATGAGTGGGAGAGGCCATGTAAAAAGGGCCCCTATGCAGCCCTGCAACATGCATGATGGGTGGGGAGACGCTTGTCTAAAAACACCCAGAGAAGGCTATATCCCCAAGGAGTTGGACTCCAGAGCTCACCATTCCAAGGGTCATGTGAATTTTGGCTCACCAGAACCAGTAACACTTCAAAAACTCTCTCTTTTCACAGGACTCTGTGAAGGAAGAGATGAGTAGAGTAGATAGATAGATAAAAAGCACTCTGGTTTAAATTATCAGGTCTTGGGACCATCCTTGGCTTAGGGATCATTCAATTTATCAAATGAAACTGATAATTTCATTTTTATTTGGGCAATAATTTTTTTTATATACAAGGATGTCTAAAACACTGGTTGGGAACATAAACTGAAAAGATAAAAAAAAACACTATAATATAATTTGATCATTTTATTTGGGTTTCATGATCTCTGAAAAAAATAATCACAAATTGGTTTTATGAATGTTATTGTTGCAGCACACAGGACTAAATCTGTATATCAAGATGTAGGATCTGAGGTAGTAAAGCATATCAAAAGTTGGGGGAAAGAGGTAAGTGTCAGATACAAAGCAACGGGAAAAGGTAAAGCTTATCTGCAGTAACAATTTACGTGTCGCTAATTTGGCCTAAAGCTAACGTCACTTATCATGAGTTATTGCCAATGTTCTGAGAAACCTCCAACTCCAAGCCACCATTGATATGTATTCCAGACATCTTCACTAAGGGTGTGTACAGTCGGTGGCCACAATCCCAAGCGGAATCCGCATGGGATCTGCATGGATTCTGTGCGGCACAATGTAATCTCTATAGAGATGTGTGTGGTTTGTGTGAATGGGGCATGAGATTGACCCCAATCGTTTGTATAGAGCTAAAGCTCCAGGTCTAAACCTGGAGAAGTTCCATTACAGTGGAACTTGTTTTTACCACGCTGGCCAATGCAAAGACCCCAAGATCCTTCACAAGGGGAGGTCTGGGAGTGGGTTTCCTGGGGGATATGCTAGTGCATCCCTACCTCCTTCAGCTGCTTTATGATTTTCCTTCATTTCCCCTCAACCACAAGGTTCTGTTCAAAGTGAGAAGAAACAATGCTCAACTTATTCTCATAGCCCACAACTTGCCCTGTCAGTTCTGGCACCACACCCTCCGGGAACTGATTTTGGAACCTCGTTGCTCCCTTCCACTGACCCCAGATCTGATCACCAGAGACTCAGGAAAAGTGTGGCATGAGGACCTCCCTTCCCCTACTACACCTGTGTGCCTGGAGAATTATCTGCTAGCAGCAAAGGAGAGACAGCATCCAGCAGCACTTAAGACTCTTTTGATAGCTAGTAGAAAAGCCACTGCTAGATTGTGTTATATTAAAAATGGTCCAGATTTGTCCTTTGGGCAAATTTCTTTTACATTAATTTCTTCTGTTCACGGCTCCCATTGGTTCTACAGTATTTCCTGGGTTTGTGTAAGTCTGGTCTGGCTTTGTCTTTAGTCAAAGTTCACATGGCAGCATGACAGTAAACCACTTTTTGCACGGTTTGCACCCCACTCTCAGAAAGTTTTTCAAAGGGGTAATTAACCTATATCCACCTGTCAAGGATCTTCCCCTTTCTGAAATCTAAATCTTGTCTTTTCTGCATTGATGAAAGTTCATTTTGAGCCTATGGCTATGTCAGGGCATGGAGGAATAACTGGAGGCCACACCCCTCAAGGACTGAACTATTCCTCTTGAAGGCACCCACCCCTGTGGTGAAAGATTCCCCTCAGGACAGACAACAGCAGCCAGGCAAAGCCAACCCTCATCAATGGGGAGGGTGCAGAACTCTGGCCAAGTGGAAAAAGGAACCTCAGCAGGGGGGTGGAAATACTCCTAACACACACAAGCTAACACACCCTTTAATTCCGAGGAACTAGGAGTGCAGGTTGGGGGGGACAAACCTCCAGGGAATAAAGGAAGGAGGGTAGGATTCACTAGAGCTCATGATCTAATCCACAAAGGGCAGAGGGATGGGGGGAGGACAAGGTGTACTGGGAACCTGAGGGAAGGGAGACACAAGGGGAACAGAGCCTTAACAGGGAAATACAAACCCAATATACAAGAAACAAAAGCACACAACACTTAACTGAAAACCAGAGATCTGCAGGATCATAAGACTAGAAGATCAGAGCAGCCAGTTTACACTGCAAGCATAAGCTCAATCACCAACAATGCACTGTAGGCTTCCCCAGGCTTAAGCTGCTACCACAGTAGCCAGCTGTGGCTTGTTTCCTTGATTGTTTCTACTCTCTGCAGAGTTCTTATAGGGGCTGCACCTTCTTCAGGCAGAACATGGGGAGAGCATGGGGCTAAAAAGGGAACGGGGGAAAGGTGGTAGAGTACATGCTTTGCCTGTATAAGGTCTCAAGTTCAATCCCCAGGATCTCTGGAGAACCAGATTTGAAACCTTGTTGACATGTCAGGTTGTGACAATACTGGGCTAAGATAGATCATTGGTCTGACTCAGTTAGGCAGCTCCTTATATTCTAAGGTGCTTATGCCTGAAAGGCTACCATTAATCTGAAAACAGTACCCATTAAATATTTGTTTTTAGTGGTCATAACCTCAGCCAGAAGAATAGGTGAGCTGCATGTACCCTTCATTTCTTCCCAAAATCATGTAGCATGTTTTCACACGTGAGGAGCCTGCCACAGTCCACTCTAGGCTGTAGCGGAACCCATCACTCTGGGTTGGAGCCATCCGGGACACCAAAGAAGCATGACGGCAGTGCAGGCCAGGGAAGGGGCGCGGAGAGGGTGGGGCAACACATGGACATGCACCCGCATAGCTCTGCCCCGTGCTGCTCAGCAAAGTCTACCCCCTCCCTGATGGGTGGCTGCCCAGAAGCACCACGGACCCAGACCAGGATAAGTGTAAGCAGGCCAAACAACATGACAGCCTGCTTTACCCCAGTCTGGCATCCATTGCATGGGCCATGGCAGCACTTAGCCCAGGCTGTTCCTCAGGGATGGTCCTAAAGAACAGCCTGAGCTAAGCGCTGCCACAGTCCGTGCTACGGCTAAAGCAGATTAATCCATGCCCAACATCCCGTCTGAAAACACCCTTTGAAACACCAATATCGTTACCTCTTTCCAAGGTCTCAGGCATCTATAGGAGAGGCTGCCCTTCACACTTTAGAAGGCAACACTTTAATACCTAACCCATACAAAGCCAAAGTTGTTATTTGTGTCTACCTATCCCAGAACCCAAGGTCAACAGGTGTCAAATTAAACCCTTTCTAAACAGGTGTCCAAATGTGTTCACTTAGCATATGAGCTACACTCTATACTGTTCCCCCGAGGGTTTCAAAACCATTATTTGAGGGGACTTACGGCATCCCTAGCCACCTTTAGACACATCCCACTTCAGGACAAATGCAGAGCAGCAACTTGAAGTTCGGTACATACTTTTACTAGACATTACATTGTTGATTTAGCAGCTCAAGTGGATGTCCACTTTGGACATTCAGTTTTACAGTCTTTAACTCTTACCCACCTCCAACATTGTTTGCTAGTCAACCTTCAGTGTGTAAGTGGAGAAGTCACTCAAGGAAGAAGGGTAAGTTACTTACTTGTAATGTTTGTTTTTCGAGATGTGGCCTCTCCACATACACACCACCCTCTGATCCTCCCCTCTTCTAAATTGTGATTCTCTGCCTTCGGACTGAAAGGACAGAAGTGGCGAGGAGCAGGAGATATATAAGGACTGCAATAAAATCATCTTTTTGCTCCCTGCCTAGAGGCTGCTTGGAGAAATCTGCTCAGTCTCAGCACCAGAGGGCACCCAGCTACCTCAGCGTGTATGTGGCGAGGACCCATCTCAAAGACAAAACGTTACAGGTAAGTAATTTACCCTTATTGCAAGTTGCAAACTTATCTAGGAATTATAGGCATTTTTACAGAAATCTGTTCACAGGTGTCTTATAAGATACCCATGTCCTTTAAATATCTCATCTACCAAGTCAGGAGGACATTAGGACAATTCTGACAAAGTAGTCATTGAGATTACTCTTTTGCAAATGCCTAAAGAGCTTGATCTGATCTATGATAATATTTTCCTCACTTTGATGGTATTTTGTATTTAGTATTTTTGATGGGAAAAAACATGAAACCTTTTTAAAATTGTCCTTGAAACCATTCAAAATGTCTCATTAGCATCCTGGAAAGGAAAGACATTCTGCTGGTGTAGGTGTAATTTAAGTGTAAATTCTATATATGCTGAACCTGCCTTTTTCCCCCAGTGGAATTCTTATCATGAACTTCCCTTGAGAGAGTCTTTCTTGGAGTCAGACTTTAGGTATATGAACCCACAAATTTGCACAGCATTTTAGAAATTAGAACGCTATTGGGAACTATACATGTGACTTTTCTTCCTTTCTTTCTTTTTTTTTAAAAAGCCACTAAGTATTACTATCTGTGAAGGTGGCTTTAAACACAAAAAGTCTCTTTGCTTTTTGTTTTGTTTTCAGAATGATAACATACTTTCATGTTCCATTTAAGATGACTGCAGTCAGTTTTCAGAAAAGAATTTGTTTCTGACTGTATAAACTTGACATCAGTGGAAGGAATGCTGGTGTGTGAAGATTCAAGATAGACATTAGTCACAGTTTGTTAGAAGCTTTACCTTTTATTAGTCTTGATAGGAATGAAGTTCATTATCTTCTGACCCACAGACGGCATCTGTACAAAGAACATAAATTAAAGTTAGCCAGAAGCTCAGTTAATATTTTTATGGCTAGTTTTACTAAACAGGGGGGGAAAACAACCAATATATCAAGGGACTTTTTTTTTTTAACACATAAACATTTTTCCTGAAATTTAATCAAACTAGACTGCTTTAGGCTATGGTGTGTTTAAAAATATTCTGCAGTAAATAATAAATCTTCCTACACATAGTCAAAGAGAAGTCGGGTGCTTATTTAAGTAACATTAAAGACAGAAACTAAAAGGAACTTTTCAGTTTGGTAAAAAAAGTGGGTTCCACAGAAGTAATGCGGAATTACAAAAAGTAGGACAAACGTTTAAGTCAACAAATTTAGTCACTGATCCTTTACTGTGGAGAATGTCATTAAAATCACCCAGACCACTCATTGGCTCACAGGGATCTAGACAAAAGGGTAGCATATTGCAAGACTGACGTCTAAGGATCTTATCCGCTCTCAGTGGGAATGACAAATTTCCATTGTCTCCAACGGGCACAGAGGAGGAATGTATGCAAGTCTTTAGACAAGGTGAGGGGAACTTCTAGCCTGTGAACCATGTCTGGCCCATGGACAGCTCTGCACATATTTCTTGTGCATTTGGGGAGCCCCCACTCAGCCTCCATTCACAGGTTTAGCGTGACAAGCCTAACATTTGGGCAGGCATTCTTCCCCACTGCACTCTGGCCACTAACACTGCCTCGTCTCAATATCCTGCCTCCTGTTGTGACTCACAGCTGCAGCGAACCATGGGATGAAGAAGCCACACCAGCAGTTTCTCTATTCTGGGCTATTATGACTCTGGAAGACAGACCAGCACCTGCTATCTCTGCCCACCCACTCAGGTGCCCACTCATTCCGTTCTGTTGAACTTGGAACTGCAGCAGGATTGCGTGGTGTCTGCACTCCATCATGCATAGAACCCCATTGTGTGCAGGTGCATACCTGAGTTTATACCTGCCAGCACATGGCTGCTGGAAATAACCTTTTGCAATGCACAGAATGAGGAGTTTACAAAGCAAATTGCATACTTTATTGAGCACCTAAAGTAAAAAACTGAAAGTGAAAGCAATCAGTCTTCACATGTTGACACCAGCAGGTTTCTCGCATCCATGGCTCACAGCAATGTACTGGCAAGTCGCTGCACACACCTGGACTCTCAACTGCTGTGGTGCTGGAAATCCCTATCAGTTTTCAACCGCAGTCAAACATGCATCTCTTGTACTCAGTCTCTAGCATCTTCTGCTTTACCGCACAGTGAGAGCAGAAAACATCCCCACTCGTGAGGGCTGTCTGCACTTCTCCGAGTGTCCAAGCTTCATATAGGGCAACAAGCGCTCCTTCAGTCAGTTCATGTTCCCTGTACTCTGAGTCCCTTGTTTCCCTGAAGAGATTTATCTCTGCGATCTGATCGAGGCGCTCCCTGTGGTACCACAGGTATCCCTTTGCTGTCAATGGCAGTGATGAGGAAAAAAAAACTAGAGGGAAGGTCCAGCTTCCGTTAGTGACGGCTGTACTTCTGGCAGTGCACAAACATCCAGAAAAGTTGCTGCGTTGTTTGCATCCCACTTTTTCATCTCTACTGGGGCTCCCACTCGTCCGTTCTCTTGAACTTGGAACTGTAGCAGGGTTGCGCAGTGTCTGCATTCCATCATGCATACACAGAACCCCACTGTGTGCAGGTGCCACCCTAGGAGCGCATAGTTTGCCTTGGAGGATGGGTCCGACAGTTCTCTCTGTACATCAGGCCTCACCCAAATGTCAGCAAAGGCCAGGGTATCCGTCATCCCCGTCTGTCAGGGATGCATTGCTAGGAGCATGTTACATCACTGCTCCAGGGTCTGCACTGGCTGCCAATAGCTTTCCGGGCACAATTCAAGGTGCTGGTTTTGACCTATAAAGCCCTAAATGGTTTGAGCCGCAGGTATCTGAAAGACCTCCTCTTATGTTCCGTTGCAGTCTGTGAGGTCAGCTGAGGGCACCCTCCTGCGACTACCAACTGCCCATGAGGTTCATACAACAAGGGCACACAGGGAGCCGTTCTCAGCAGCTGCTCCTCCCCTTGGAGGTTTGCCTAAGCCTGAGCCTGCTCATTTTAAAGAAGAGATGTGAGACCTTCTTGTTTGGTCAGACATTTGGTAGACTGGGATAGGGTTGGGTGGAGGGTTAGGGAGAGGGGTGAAGGGTGGGGGGATTTAGGGGGTTTTAACTGCTTTTATGTGTTTATTTATATATGGGTTTCTATGTTTATATATTTTTATATCTTTGTAAGCTGCCCTGAGCCTTTGTGGGAAGGGCAGGGTAAAAATAATAATAATAATAATAATAATAATAATTCTTCTCTGGGTCCTGTACCACTGTGAGACGAGGTGGGTGGGAGCAGAGGCTCCCATAGAAGTGCCTGTCTGGCAGGCAGCATCTGCTTTAACAACCTCTTCAGTGGTACCTCTCTCCTCCTGTCCCTCTGGCAGCAGCAAAGGCAGCTGTCTGTAGCACCCGCCAGTGCCTTCCCCCCGCTATTGACTTCAAGGAGCCACAGGTTAAAGTAACACTTGTCCAGCAGGCAGCACATCTACACAGGCTCTGCTCCCACCCCTCCACCTCTGAGACTCGGGCCCCACAACCTCACTCCCCCACCCAGAATAATGGGTGGGGAATGCCCTTTCTCACCCCACACCAGGCCTGGCCAGTGGGCCATGTTAGAAAGGGGATGGAGTACGCTCTGCTCCCTGAGCAGCGTTGTGACATCATGATCTCCAGAAGAGGCAGGGTTACATTAGAAAGCAGGCAGGAGCACGCCCTTGCCCCCTTTGGGTTGCTGCCAAAAGAAAGGTACAGGAGTTTCCAAAGAATCATCCCTTATGCATGAGGAAGCCTGATGAGCAGGTGCCTCTTTGTGTCTCCGGTTGGGCAGCTGAAGACTGAAGTACCCAAATTTAGTGAGCTTTTTTTTAAAAAAAAAAAAAAAAAGCTGAGCCATTCACGGTACTGAACACGCTCACATTTCTCATATAGGTGACAACTGAAGCATTCAGCACCTCACAAGCAGCATTATCATCCCCCAGTCCTGTAGAATGTCATGTTACGGGAGGTTATGAATCCTTGGGTACACAGAATCATGAGCTAGCTTGTTGTTCTCACACCTGCTTGGGCCTTCTGGGAGGCTAGCTCCTTGATAACAACATCTTATCCCTCCTGAGCTCTTATCAGCCTGGCCCTTGTTCTGTGGGTTAGGACAAGCCTCACTCCATGAGCTCCTTGTATCCTGTATTGTCCAGCCTGTGACACTGGACACCCACAAAAATTCCAAATTCTCTGCTCCCATTGGAACAGTACACTTCAGAATGACCCCTCTGTGTCAGCTGCATTGGAGTTTGAAGAAACCAGGATTACTTCCTTCATTACATGCCTGTACTATCTAGACGGTTGTACGTTACTGCTACTAATACTAACGGGGCAGCTGCATGCTCCCATGGCAAGGCACAACCACCACTATATTCCAAAGCCCTGAACATCCTTCACACATTACTGATACTATTTGAATTTCCATTATATCTAGTAGCTGAAAGAAATGTGTCCTCTCTCTCTCTCTAAGAAAATTATTTAGTAATTATTCCTGCTGCAGAATATCTCTGTTTATTCCACACTGTTGTTTTGAAAAACTAACTGCTCATCAGGCTTCCTCATGCATAAGAGATGACTCTTCGGAGTATATAACAGAAACTCCTGAAACAAAGAGCCATGAAAGACATCTGTTGTTAGGTGGCATTTTCCCCTCATATCAAGGCCAAACACCTGTCAAGAAGAAAACACAACAGGAACTCCTCCCTCTCTCTCCCCCTCAAATTATTATAAAAGATTAAACTTGCTACAGGAACAGAGGTCTGCCATTACAAAAAGTTGAAACATAATAATTTGATATAATAAATTTATGGTCTGTGTACAAAGATGTAGAATACTAAAAGAATAAAAATAAATGCATCTTGCCGCACTGTGAAGAGGAAGGAGTGAAGCCCTGTGAGAAACATCTTGAAAACCAGTCCCTTTAGCTGTCGGACAAACCACTGATTTGGGGGCATGAGCCAATCCATGCACTAAAAGCCCAAAAGAAGTGGGCAGTGTGCCGAATCCAGATCCAGGCAGACCCCCCGCCTAAACATAGGAATGTTTGACAAACACAAACTGACTCACCCTTTAGAAAAAAGAATATTTATTTGTTTGCTTGTTTATTTATTTTTATTTATATCCCACTCTATCCCCCCAAAGGCTCAGGGCAGCTCACAACACATATAAAATACAAATGTAAAATAAATAATTAAGACCCCACAAAACTAAAAACACCCCATTGCCCCCCACACACACACACACAATCTATCCCTGCCCATTGAATGCCTGGCCAAATAAAACGGTCTTACACTGCCTCCGGAAGACATTCAAACAAGGGCTCAGGTGAGCCTCCAGGGGAAGGGAGTTCAAAAATTGTGGGACAGCCACCGAGAATGCCTCTCTCCAGGCCCGAGTCGCATGAAATTGGACCAGTGATAGAACCCGCAAGAGGGCACCTTCGGCAGATCTTAAGGGCTGCAACAGAGCATAAGGAGAGAAGCAGTCCTGATATGTAGGGCCCAAGCCATTTAGGGCTTTAAAAGTCAAAACCAGCACCTTGAATTGTGTCTGGAAAGCTCTAGGCAGCCTGTGCAGACTCTTAAGCAATGGTGTAATGTGCTCCTGGTGACCCAACCCCATCAAGAGGCTGGCTGCTGCATTCTGCCACACGGAACTCTATGGTCTCTGTCTGCCCAGAGTCCCTACTTAATTTGCTGGGTCGACTTTAGTATGTTGTCTAAGCAGCCAGGAGGTTAGCTGACTTGCTGCTGCTGCCACCATTAGCTCCACCCCACATTTGTATTTTATATGTGTTTTGAGTCACCCTGAGCCTTTAGGGATAAGAGCACGATATAAATTTAAAATAAATAAATATTCTTTTTTCTAAAGGGTGAGTCAGTTTGTGTTTGTCAAACATTCCTATGTTTAGGCGAGGGGTCCACGTGACCATTCACACAGGGCCCAAACTTCCCTGGATCTGGCACACTGCACACTTCTCTTGGGCTTTTAGTGCATGGATTGGCTCATGCCCCCAAATCAGTGGTTTGCCTGACAGCTGAAGGGACTGGTTTTCAAGACATTTATCACAGGATTTCACTCCTTCATCTTCACAGTGTGGTAAGATGTATTTATTTATTTGTTTGTTTGTTTGTTTGTTTAGTACTATACATCTTTGTACACAGACCAAAAATTTGTTATATCAAATTATTCTGTTTCAACTTTTTGTAATGGCAGACCTCTATTTCTGTAGCAAGTTTAACCTTTTATAATAATTTGAGAGAGAGAAAAAGAGACGTTCCTGTTGTGTTTTCTTCAGCAAATTAAGTAGGGACTCTGGACAGGCACAGACCATCAATGCATGGCTGAAACTGCATGAGGCAGTCAAGAGCAGGGCAGGGAGAGAATGTTAGCAGACTTCAATGTGCCTGTTTTATTATTATTAATTAATTATTATTATTATTATTATAAACATTTATATAGCACCGGTCATGTACCTGGCACTGTACAGAACATAGAAATAGATGCGGTCCCTGCCTATGACTTACAATCTAAAAGACAAGGAGGGGGAGACAGGGAGAGGGGACAGTGGGAGAGACAGGGGAAAAGACAAACAAACATTCAAGCGGATGCGAAGTCTCAGGTGCGTGTGCTTGGCTTGGTTACAATCAGGTTGGTTGCAGCAGTCTGCAGAGGAGGGCAGACAGTAAGTATATGGGGAACGACTAGCAGGCATTGGGAAAGG
>QEPC01004415.1:16894-29263 GCA_003113815.1 Sphenodon punctatus | reverse complement strand
GGGGGGGGGGGGGAGTATATGTGCTACCTGTCTCATGGGTAATCATCACATTTATGGCTTGGCATTTATATTCAATTCTGCCATGCTGGTTGTTGCTCCTTGCAGTGATATTTGCTATACTCTACCTTTGAAACAGTTATTGCGGTCAGGAAACTAAGGTCCTTTTTAAATGGGCAAGGGACCAGGGAGATCGGTGTGTGGCAGGTGGAGCGCCGCTGCGGAGTCAATGGGGGAGGGGAGGGTGCAGACGGGCACACCCCATCTTAATTCATCTACACGCATGGAGTAACCAGCATTTTGACCAATTGCTCCATGTGTGGGTGATGGGTCGAGATGGGTAGGTCATGGGAGCGCGCACACCCACCCACCCGCTGCAGTGTTTACACAGCGGCACCCATGCATGCACATGCAGCGGACCTTCACGTGCATGCACGGGTCTGTCTCATGTAAAAAGGGCCATAGTTTCTTTCTCACAGATTTGTGTAAAGCATCTAAACATAAATTGCTGAGAAAGAGAGGTTGTGTCCAGTTTTGACAGACAGAAATGGATTAAGGGGTAAACAAACTAACCACTTCTTACTGAAAGGGGGGGAAAATCTGAGGCATATTTGTATGGTTACCACTGAGCAATCTGTTTCAGTTGCAGAATGACACCTATTAGAGTTCAGTGCTCTGAAAACCATAGTGTTTAAGGAAAAACATAGCAAAATTGTCAGGTTCTCAATTCTACAAGAGCCTGAGGAGCACAACAGAAATGTAGTGCAAAGAACTGACACAGCGAGGTGAGGCTTCAAATCCGTAGGGTGCAGACTGCAGAGTCACTGCCGTTGAGTAAAGAAAAATAACTGACAGCATAGGGTGTTGGAAAGAGACGATAGGCCCCTGGAGTCCAGATTCAGTCCATGGATGCATGGACCCCTCTCACGTGTAGTGTGTAGAGCCTAATAAACGGGCAGCCCCCTGCGTGTATTTCTTGTGCGTTCGGACAGCCCCCACTCAGGTCTAGCGCAACAAGCCTGATAGACAGGCATGCGTTCTTCCCCACCGCACTCCACCCACCAGCCCCCGCCCTTCTCGGTATCCTGCCCTGTCATGATTCACAGCCACGGCAAACTATGGGAACAAGAAGCTGCACAAACTTTTTCTTTCTTTCTTCCAGGCTATTATGACTCCCAAGAAGCAGTCCAGCACCTGCCATTCCCACCCACCGACAGGAGGTGCATAACTGGGTTTATATCTGCCAGCACTTGGTGGCTGGTATGCAGTTTACTGAGAAAATCACAAACTTTATTAAGTGCCTATAGTGAAAATAAAAATTGAAATTGAAAGCTATAAGTCCTTGCATGTTGTTACCACCCAGTTTCTCGCATCCACAGCTCACAGTGATTGACTGGTAGGTCATAGCACAGTTTTACTGGGTCCTTGCCCACCGTGGTGTTGGAAATCCCTCTCAGCTCGCATAATAATTCCAGCCAAACATGAGCCTCTTCTACCCTCTCTCTAGAATCTTCTACTTTACCATACAGTGGAGGCAGAAAACAGCCTGGCTTGCAAAGGTGCTTTGCACTTCTCCAAGTGTCCAAACCTCATACAGGGCAACAAACGTTCCTTCAATTGATTCACATTCCCTATATTCCAAGTCACTTGTTTCCCCAAAGAGATCCATCTCTGAGATCTGACTGAGGCACTCCCAGTGGCCATGTGGGTATCCTCTCACTGTCGTCAAGGCAGTGATGAGAAAAACTGGTAGTGAAGGTCCAGCCTCCGTTACTGACTGTCCTGTTACACATTTGGTATGGCGTGCAGCTTTGAGTTATTGACTTAGACTATTTCTTTTTAAATCTGGAAGGTCTTTTGTCACTGATTCTTTCTGACAGTTTTTCCAGTGGCTGGATAAATAAAATCCAGAATAAAATCCAACGAATGGGGTTTTCTATCCCCTATTTGGCAATGCAGGGATATGCTAAGGCCAGAGTGGAGCTCTTCCAACATCTTGCCGATATTGAACAACAGGATGACATGTCCAGGATATGGGAGGCAAGATCCCTTATTGGTTATTTACCTATAGCCCCAGTTGGGAGGCTTGGTGCAAGGTATCTGGTCAGTCTCCTTTCTCCTATACAAAGAGTTATGTTCCTTAGGACAAGGTTAAATGTACTTCCCTAGGCCCTCTTGGAAGGTCGATATAAGGGTGTACCGTTCCATTTGTTCTATTATTCTCTGGACTATATGTTGATATTAGAGAACAATTAATTTGTCCTCTTTTAAGATGTCTACCAGGTAGATCACAAGGGGTTTATGTATCCTTTTTATTGGCTGATAGTTTTCCTAATATAACATCCTCTGTTGCCAAATTTTTGGCAAGTGCTCACAATATTAGAGCTAAATATTTAAAGGAGTGGGGCCCGGTATAGGCTGATGTATTTTTTGGCTCCTTTTGGTTATATGAGTTCTACTTTTCTTTATTTATGTATTGTTTGTATTTTAATTTTACTGATCAGTTACTGTTTGTTTTATGTGTATATGCTAAGACCTATGGTCACGCATTTGGAATAAAATTTGATTTGATTTGACTGCCCTATTTCTGGAAGTGCACAGATGTCCAGAAAAGTCATGGTCTCATTCGCATCCCACTCTCTCATCTTGTCCGGAGCTCACACTTTTCCATTTTGCTGAAACTGGAACTGCAGAATGGTTGTATGGTGTCTGCACTGCATCATAGAACCCCACTGGGTGCACGTGCCACCCTATTAGCCCATAGGCTGTCTCAGAGGATGGGTCTGATAATCCTCTCTCTGTACATCAGGCCTCACCCAAATGTCAGCAAAGGCCAGGGTATCCATCAGCCCCCAACTTCTCTAGGCCCTGTATGCTGGGTGGCCACACCACCCATAGACAAATGGTGAGGCCATTTGGCTTTCCTGGACAAACAATAGCTTGCCTGCAGCAATAGCTTTCTATGGTGTAATGACCCCTCACGCTCATTGCAAGCAAAAACTGTTCATTTCAAAAGAAAATATGAGTAGCTTTCAATCAATGGGCAGCTCAGCTCCCATATACATTCCAAGCACAGCGACCCTCATTCCCAAACTAATCCCTTCACCTGGCCTTTTTAAAAAAAACATTCAGTGGTTTCCCCACCCACTCCAATTAAAAAATTCCATGCTTCTGTGGTGCTAACATCTGTTACATTTTTAGACAAGTTGGCATGTGTACCAACATGCTTGTGACAGAATGCAGTCTAATAGCTACCTGGATTGGCACTGCTAGCACCACCACACATACAGCATAAGCTTTGCAAAAACGTTTTTCAACCAATAGCCAGCCTGTAACCAATACCAGTCAATAGTAGCTAATAGTAGCTCAAATTCAGCATTCAGCCAGTCTTGTAACGATGCACGACCAATAGTGGCCAATAGCTGCTTACATGTGGTGCACAGCCTACCCTAGCTGGTCAGACACCCAGCTGTTTACATTTGGTGCATGGTCTGCAGAGTTCATGGACCCAGGAATCATAGCTATGGAGATGCATGCCGAGAAATTCCTTGTGCTCCTTATGGCACACCAGACCTTCCTTTCCACTACCAAGGAGAACCTGCAAATGATCCAACACGTCCAAGCCTTCTCCTATCATAGGCATAATGTGCTATCAAGGTACAGAAAAGCTCTCACTCAATCTCTGGCCAATATAGCGTGGCACACCACACCGCGGAGGCAGCTCCTGCTTCAGTGCCTTGCACTTGCCTACCTCCAGTGACAACAGACCACACTGGGGAAGATCAAAGCTATGAAAGGTAGCTGATGCGTGCAGAGAGGTATCTGTTGGGAGACGTAGCTTTCAATCACCCATGCCCTGAACAGGACTGTATCCACCAAGAGACCAGTCTGGATGAAGGAGAAAAGTGTACACTAGTGGGAGAACATGCTATCCTTGTGGGGAGATGCTGAGTGGGTCGCAAACTTCAGGATGCCCTGTCACCTCATCCTCCAGATAGCCGAGATCCTCAGGCCATAACTGAAGAAGCAGAGAATGGTGATGCAGTCACCCATCCCTGTGGAGAAGCACGTTGCCGTTGCCGTTGCCATTGCCATTTGGAAGCTCACCACGCCAAATTCCTGCCACTCTGTCACCCAGCAATTTGGCATTGAAACCTTCGCGGTGGACACCATGCTAGTGGAGGTTTGCACAGCAATTGTGAAGTGCTGCTGGACTGGGTGATGCAGCTGGCTGACCCTGCATAGGTAATGGAGGACTTTCAGTGGGAGGGCTTCCCAAACTGCATAAGAGCAACCAATAGGAGTTATATCATAATCATCTGCCCACCCTATAGCAAGGATGACTACCTGAACTGGAAGATTCAGGTAGTTTTTCTCCATGGTTCTCCAAGCCATAGTGGACTACCATGTCTGGTTCATGGATGTGCTGGTCGGGTGGTCTAGAACTACAACACCCACATCTTCTGTCAGTTCCCCTTGGTTGCATGTTCTTTTGGTCCATATATCTTTGGACCCTTCACAAAAACATGCATTGAGGGGGTGTTCATGAAGCCTGTTGTTCTCGGGGACCCTGCTTACCCCCTGAAGCCTTGGCTCATGAAGGTGTACAGCATTGCCCACAACCCAGAGCAAAGGTACTTCAACCAGCAGCTCGGTGCCACTTGCTCTGTTGTGGAGAAGACTTTGGGATTTCTAAAGCAGTGCTGGAGATCAAGAGCTGCTAGAACTGATTTCCAGCTAGACCGATCCAGTGGTAACTACCGCCTCCTGTGTTCTCCACAACATCTGCAAAACCAGCAGGGCCACGTTGAAGAACCCCCCACCAGTTAGCTCTGGCGAGTCAGTGTCCCTGTTCCAAGACCAGCAGAACTGAGCAGAGCAGCACATAGCCAGAGAGATTCAAGATCCCTTGCACCATCACATCAACCACAAACACCCACCAGTAGTGATAGTTTAATGAGCATCAGCGAACTGTTTCAAATTATCTTTTTTGTGTTATCAATAAAGCCTTTAAAAATATTTCCTGTGTGTCACTGTGTTTTCCTCTGGCCCACCCAGCTCTCCCACAGCACCAGGAAGCCATACTTTACTTTCCCTCCTTTCTTCCCCATACATGCTATTTTCCACAAGGCAGCCTTTCCCTGTGCATTCCCTATTGACATTTGTAGATTAGCCGGCTGCAGGCCTGAACCTCTGTGTTTTCCTATTGGCATTCTCAGGCTAGACAGGTCTGGGAATGGCAATAGGAAGTACAGAGGCACAGGCGTGCAGCCGGCTACTATGCCCCCACCCTGCCCACAAGTGGAAGGGTATGGCCAACGGACTCCCCACTCCCCATTTTCAGTGCATCCACCACCCACCCTTCCCACACCCAGCGAATGACCCTTGGATCTCTTCATGGGGGCAGGGTACTGACATGATAGGGAGGAGGGGTGACTGAATTTTCCAAGACCCCTTAGTGAGAGGGAGAGGTATGGGCAAATGGGGGCATGGTAGGTTTGGGGGAAAGTTGGGGTTTGTTTGTGTCCAGCCCCCTCTGAAAGGTGGGGGACAGGCATGGGGTTCATGCCAGAGTTCCCCTGAAGGTTGGGAATGTTCATGGGGTGTTGAAGACTGTGGTTATTGTTGGGATGGGTATATGGGTATGGTTGAGATGAGTTTGGGGTGGAGGAAAGGAGTCTCTCCTTGGGGAGGATTGGGTTGGGTTGAGGGAAGTGGAAGGTTTTCCCGTCTGCCTTCTTTGCCAATCTGCCTCCAGAGATGCTGGGCTCAGGGAGTAATTGCCAGCCACCCAAGGGCCCTATTGGCCCTCTGAGGGTTGCTGTTTTTGAAGAGGGAGCCAGACAGGGGGGCTTGTTGTGGGAGGTGGAGAGCAGGCTGCCTATTAAACCAATTGGGCTTGTGTTGGGCATGGGGAGGTATGAGGAGGGGAGAAAGGCCATCGGGGATATCAGGAGAGGCACTTGGTGTCTGTTTCCATGTCCGACTCCCCTCCTGTCTTGGGATATTTGGGGATTGAGGTTAGTGGGGCCCCTGATCTGAAGCTTCTTAATGCAAGGTCAGTGGCAAATAAAACATCAACCATCTTTGATTTGATTCAGGATGAGGCTTCTGACCTCATATGCATTACAGAGATCTGGCTGGATGAGGCATGTGGGCCTATATTATCCCAGATGGTGCCGACCAGATACTCAGTGCAGCAGTAGCCTAGGATCAGGGGCCAAAGAGGTGGAGTGGTCCTAATCCATAAAGATACTCTGGGCTTTCAAAGGTATCCAGTGCCTAACTCATCCAATATAGAGTGTGTCCACGTTGTGTTGAAGTCCAGGGATAGACTGAGGATTTTGCTGGTGTCCTGACCACCCCACTGCACAGCAGACTCCCTGACTGAGCTGGCTGAGTCTGGTCTCAGCGGTGGTCTTGAGGTCACCCAGACTTCTAGTTTTGGGTGACGTCAACATATTATCTGAAGGACCACCCCACTTCCTGGATCCCTGGGTGGCCGCTACGATCATCCAGAAGCGCCCTCCTAGAGATCCCTCACTGTTGGCGAGTCTGTATGGAAAGGTGGGTGTTCTCAGCAGCCGCTCCATCACTGGGGCATGCCCTCCCATTGGAGATCCGTCTTGGCCCGAGTCTCCTCACCTTACATTGACAATGTAAAACTTGACTCTTCCATCAGGCACTTATTGTTTTTAGATGCTGGAAGCGGCTCCAAGTCACCTTTGGCAAGAGGGGCAGAGTAGTAAGTGTAAACCGTAAATATAAATAAATAAATAAATAAATGTTGAGACTACCATTTGGAGTTAGTCTTCATGGCCTTGGTGATAACATCAGGACTTCATAGTCTCCATGATAACCATGGGTTTATCCCAAATAATATCTGGCCCAACACATGAGGTGGAACAGACATTTGATTTGATGTTTTGCACCAGCCTAGAAATAGTTCTGATTAGTGGAGGTGTGGTTATAACACTGTTGTCATTACCATTTGAAGGCCCAGATCCCTGCCTTCCTATGCCCTCATTGGGGTGATGGACCAGTTAAATTTTTCTGCCCCTGAAGACTAATGAAGCCAATTGGTTTCTTAGAAATCTGTAGGGGATTTACCCCCTAACGGGGTATTTTCAGACATATGAGATCACAGTCAACCACAGTCAATTCCCTGTGGTGGCTGCGATCACGGAATGTCTGTTGGGAGGAACGGATTATCCCCCCCAGATGTTACCATGGCGGGGAATCACTTTCGCCATGCGAGCGGCCGAAGCGGTGGGACCGGCGGTGGTCGCGTGGCGAAGGCAATTCCCCGCCATGATGAACCCTGCCATCACTTCTGGACGGCGGCCATGGCCCGGAATCCCCACAGGGATTCCAGCTCGTGGCCAAATTGGGCGAGCGCTGCGGCCGCATTGGCTGCAGCGGCCGCCCGTCTCCCCAGAGGGCGGGTGGCAGGGAGCATGGAGGGGGCGGGACCGTGCGGCCGCACATTGCACTGCGCGGCCCCACCCACTCCCCGATTCCCCACCGGGATCCCCGAGCACGTCTGTTAGGGCATGACAGGGTCGTCCTGGTGGGGGATGAATATATTGTTTTTGTGACGGGGCCAATCAGCCCCATCATGTCTGAAAATACCCTTTGACAGCTACTCTGTTGATGACCTTGCCTAGTGGAATGACAGCTTGACCATGGCCACTGACACTGTTGCGCCCAGGCATCCGCTCCCACCACTGTGACAGCATAGGTCCCCCTGATATATGGGGGACCGGAGATGGCTGAAGCAGGAGGGTAGGTGGTTAGACCTCAAGTGACACTTGACTCATGCTGAAGCCGACCAGTTGTGGCATAGATCATTTTTGACGGCAGACATCAAAAAAGCAAACAGACATTAGGAATTATTCATAAAGGGATAGAGAATAAAACTGAAAATATCATAATGCCACTGTATAAATCTATAGTGCGACTTCACCTTGAATATTGTGTACAGTTTGGTTTCCCCATCTCAAAAAAGATATAGTAGAAATAGAGAAGCTACAGAGAAGGGCAACAAAAATGATCAAGGGTATGGAAAAGATTCTGTACAAAGAGAGGGTTTATAAGGTTAGGGCTCTTCAGTTTGAAGAAGGAATGACTGAGGGGATATGATAGAAGTTTATAAAATCATGAGAGGTGTGGAACACATTAATAGGGAACCATTATTACCCTCTCATATAGTACTAGAACTAACAGGTAACAGATTTAACACAAATAAAAGAAAGTATTTTTTCACTCAGCACACAATTAAGTTGTTGAATTTGTTGCCAGAAGACATGGTCAAGGCCAGTAGTACAGCTGGGTTTAAGAAAGGGTTGGACAAGTTTCTGGAGGCTAGGTCCATTAGCAGCTATTAGCCAGGTAGGTTTGGGGAATGTAACTTTTTACTGTCGGGAGCTGGGAGTGAACAACAGGCCAGGAATGGATCACCCCATTGTGACCTGTTGGGTACTTCTTCCAAGTAACTGAGATTGGCCGCTGTCAGGGACAGGTGCTGGGATCAATGAACCATTGGTCTGACCCAGTATGGCAACTATCATAGCTTCTGTAAAGTCTTGTCCTGTAAATGAATCCAGTCTTCTCTCCTGTGATCTAGAGTCATCTACTTACTGTTGCGACATTTTTATTAATTACTTTGCAGATAAAAATCACACATTCACTACAACTTGGTTTTACCTGCAGAGTCAGAATTTGGGGTTGTGGAAGCTCAACCTTGTCCTGATTGTTTGTTTGGATGAGTTTCAATTAGTGTGGCCTGTCAATGTGGGGGATGTGCTTTGAGAAATGAGGGTAACCAGTTGTGAGCTAGATCCTTGCCCGATCTGTCTGGTGAAAGCCAGCTGGGAGATGTTGGGGCCATTGCTGGCTGGGGTTGTCAATTTTTATTTTATTTATTTATTTAACTATTTTTCTACCCCACCCCCTCCTGCTCACAGAGCAGCTCAGGGCAGCTTACAAAATGGAAAAACATATTAAACACACACTTAAAATATCATTAAAAACATTAAAATGATAAAAAGAACTAAAAGGGCAGAATTCCCCCTCCCCAAGCCACCCCCCTCTCCAAAGGCCCAGTGGAACAGCCAGGTCTTACTCTGTCTTTGGAAAGAGGGGAGGTCCAGGTCCAGGCGGGCCTCCGTCGGAAGGAAGTTCCATAGCCTGGGAGCAACCACCGATAACACCCTCCCCATCGTCACCACCTGGGTGACCCAGGGGACTTCGAGTCGGGCATCCCTGGCTGATCGCAGGGGCTGCAATGCAATCCGGGGCCTGAGACGGTCCCGCAAATAAGCCGAGCCCAGGCCATTTAGGGCATTATAGGTCATTACCACCACCTTGAATTGAGCCCAGAAGATTATAGGCACTAGGCAGCCAGCGCAGAGAACGGAGCACCAGTGTAATGTGCTTGCGGCGACCCATCCCTGTTAAGAGATGGGCAGCCGCATTCTGCACCAGCTGCAACCTCTGGACCGTCCCCAGGGGCAGCCCCACGTAGAGTGCATTATGATAGTCTAGTCTAGAGGTAATAAAAGCATGGAGGATGGCGGCCAGATCCGAGTCCGAAACATGCCTCCTTTCAGGAGGGTAGGGTTGTTGGACACCCTTAAAACTGCAGTGGTCTGGGTCCTTCTCAAGAAACCATATTTGGATGCCGATTCCCCTGTCAGCTATCGCTGTCTCTAACCTTCCCTTTTTAGGGAAGGTTATTGAATGAGTGGTGACCCAGCAAGCTTCCGAATCATCTCGATGCGATTGGATTCAGGTCTCGGGTCTTAAACCCCGGGGGGGCTTTGGAGTGCTGCCTCAGCTGCTGGTACCACCCCTCAGGCCTGATCTCAGTCTTGTTCCCTCCTGCCTATATCTCCTACTCCTTGCTGTGCCACACCCTCTCCCAGCTGTGTCCCATTGCCCCAGTCCTGCCTCCCAGCTTCCTGATTGGTTACCAGCCAATACTTAAGCCTCCTGATAGCAACAGGAAGTTGGGTGGAGCAACTGCTCTCTTCCCCATTCTGTGCTTTGTCTGCATTCCCTCCTGGTATGTGTTTTGATTACATGTGTTTACAACCTTGCTCTAGCCCCTTGTAGTTTGCCTTGCCCTATGCGTGTTGTATGTATTCCCACCTTGTTCCCAGTCCATGTGCTCTCCCCTTTCTGGCCTTAGTTGTGTACCCTAGCCCTTCTCCCTTAGTTCCCTAATCCCTGATTCCCCCTTGCTCTGGTTCCCTGATTCCCCCTTGCTCTGGTTCTCCTGCTCTCTGATCCCCCCAGCTCCCTGATTTCCAGTTCTGGTTCCTTGTTCCCTTTCTTCAACCGAGCCCTGAGCTCTCTTAGGCTGGGTTCTCCTGGCTCACATGCTGAGCATTAGTCTGCTGGGTATTGGATAATGGTTGAGAGGTTTCCCTCTCCCTTGTTGCTACCCTGTTCCAGCCCCCCAGGTTGCCCTCTCGCTCCGTTCCAGTTCTTCCCTTCTGTCTCCCTGACCCTGCCCATGACACTTCATCTCAAGGCTAGATTACTACAATGCGCTCTACGTGGGGCTGCCCTTGATGACTGTTTGGAAGCTGCAGCTGACACAGAATGTGGTGGTCTGGGTCCTTTCAGGGGTGAGTTACCATGAGCGCATTACACCTGTGCTCTATAATCTGCACTGGATTCCTATAGCTTTCTGGGTGCAATTCAAGTGCTTCTTTTTGACCTTTAAAGCCCTAAGACCTGTGCCCCACATGAGAGACTGCCTTAGCCTTTTCTTTCATGCTCCAAGGTGACCCCTGCAGCAGACCGAGCATGTGCTCTTGTGGGTACCACCTGTCAATCTTGTCCATACAAGAAGGACCTTCAGAGAGGCATTCTTGGTTGTTATGGAACTCCCTTTCCCCAGAGGTCCATCAGAGCCCAAGTCTGAGGATACCGCAGAGGTGGTGTAAAACTTTTCTTTTTGGCAAAGTATTTGGCATGCAGGGATAGGGATTAGGGGTGGTGGGTTTCCGGGGTAAGGATGGGGATTGTCTTTAATGGATTTTATTGTATTATTTTTTTTTATGTTGTTGTAAACCACCCTGAGCCTTTAAAGGGAAGGGTATGTATAAATTAAATTAATCAATTAAATAGAATATTCTACAGGTGTGTGGTATGTCTGAAAAGCAGTGGGATTGAGGGGTTTCCTCTACCCCTCTGCATTGTGGCCATAGACCTCTGGGGGCAGGGATAGCCTTAGAATTTGTGGAGCCAAAAGCAAAAATAAAAGAACCCAGCCCTTTAACCCCTTCCTGCAGGACACGGCCAGCCTTAGAATTTGTAGGGCCCAGGACAAAGATAAAATATGGGGGTTCTGGAGCGCCCCCCCATCCCATCTGCCAAAGGACCCTGGAGGTGGTCACGTTTGGGATCCTGCTAGGAGGCCTCGCAACCTGACCTGGTGAAAACGAGAGCAACTGTGGAGTCCCTCAAAGTAAAGAAAAATGGCAGGACCCGGGTCACCCGCTGGTAGGGCTGGCCCTGATGCAGGGCTCTGACCCTCCCCATAGTAGGTGAGGGAAGAGTCTCGCAGGAAGCAGGAAGCGGCCACCCCAAGGGCTGAGAGTCGCAGGCCAGGAGAGGGCCACTCAGAAATAGTCCATCCCAGGGCCTCAGGAACACTGGCCCAGGGACTATCAGGACTGGCCTCCCTGTGGGACCCTCTTTGTTTGTATGGCCTGGGCCATGGCCCCTATTCCCCCTGCTTACAACCAGCCCTGTGCATGGAAGAGTGCTCATACAGACTGGATCTAGAATCATAAAAGCCTGACTGCTTCATACATGGTCCAGTATTGGATGCAACTCAGCTCCGTTTAGATGGGCTTAGCCCCAAATCTCTGGCCAAAGCAGGACTATGCAAGCCTGTTAACTCTGTGTATATAATCATACCTATACCTATATAATCATAAAGTGATAGTCTCAATAAGCATACTCAAAAGTAATCTTTACAACACACGAGACATGCAGCATAAGCCTAAATTAATGCACACCTTCTTTGTTTATATACTAGCGATAGAATGTCTGAAATTACCAGTCTTAAACTGACACCGCTTTTAAACGAGGTGCTGAAAATCGCCTCCTGAGCCCCGCGTTGAGAGAAAATCCACACAGGGAGTGTTAACATGCTCCCCGCGCTGCCAGAAGTGACTTGTTCTCTGTTGCCGGCAGCAGCAGCGGCTGGAGATGCGGTGCTTTGAAGAGGCGCATTCTGAAAGCCTGAAAAGTGAGGCTTTCAGAACACGCCTCTTCAAAGCACCACATCTCCAGCCGCCGCTGACGAAAGGGAGCACGTCACTTCCGGCAGCGCAGGGAGCGTGTAAACACTCC
>QEPC01004412.1:262115-273123 GCA_003113815.1 Sphenodon punctatus | reverse complement strand
CCTGAGACTTCGCATCCGCCTGAATGTTTGTTTGTCTTCTCCCATGTCTCTCCCGCTGTCCCCTCTCCTTGTCTCCCCCTCCTTGTCTTTTAGATTGTAAGCCACAGGTAGGGACCGCAGCTGATTGTATGTTCTGTACAGCGCCAGGTTGTGACTGGCGCTTTATAAATGTTTAATAAATAATAATAATAATAATAATAATAATAATAAGAGAGTTGCTCTAGGAGCAGCAAGAATACTTCATAAAGTGATTCTGGGACAGCTCCATTCTATTTGTATGGCCAACAAAAGTTCTCTGCCCCATATAGAAGTTGCGAAAGTACCTTGGCTGTAAAAATATCGATTATCTGCTCTATTGATACCAAATGGAAACTGCGGTATAGTCGCAGTATACCTGCAACCGATTGTAATGCCTTTGCGACCAAGGTCTCATTATCTGACTTCCAGGCTCGTGAGTACGAAAATACAAGTCCTAGGTAAGTATAGTACGATGTCTGTGATATCTTGTAAGAGCCAATCGTCCACTTGTATCTTGGGTGAACAGCACCAAAACATATTACTTTGGACTTAATGTTCACTGACAAGAAAGTGACTAAACAAAAAGTATTTAGAGAGTCTAAACATTGTTGCACGTCCTTTGTTTGCAAGAGCAATACTATATCATCAGCATAGAGGAGGATTGAAAGTGGTCTCTCTTCTATTAGAGGGGGAGTTGAGTTAGAAGCAGTGACCATGTACACCAAGTCATTGATGAAGAGATTAAATAAAAATGGGGCCAGCAAAACATCCCTGTCTTACTCCTTGCTGCAATGGGAAGGGCTTGGTGATTCTACCACTTCGGTCAGTCCTCACGACTGCCCTGGTGTTATCATGAAGGCTTATTATTAACTCCAGGAGATGGGAACTAATTTCCATCTTTGATCATTTGAGCCAAAGAATCTTTCTGGGTACTGAATCAAAAGTCTTTGCCAGGTCAATGAAGGCTACATACAATTTACCCCTCCTTATTTTAATATATTTCTCTATGACATGCATCAGCACAAAGCAGTTGTCCATTGTTGATCTTCCTTGCTGAAATCCAGATTGTTTGTTGGCTAAAATTGCCCGTGACTGGGCCCATTCTTCGATTGCTGTCAAAAGCACTCGTACGTACAACTTACTAATAACCTGTAAGAGGCTAATTTGTCTATAGCAGGTGGATCACTAGGATTGCCTTTCTTAAATATGGGAATGAGGATTGCCATTGCCCATATCTTAGGAAAAGATTTAGTCTGGGTTATAAATGTAAAGAGCTTTGCAAGCACCGGGGCCCACCAGCTAGGGTTATCTTTAAATACTTCTGAAGGGATGCCATATTGCCATCCAAACCAGCTGCCTTAGATCAAAGCTTATTAATATATTCATATACCTCCCTTTCCCTAACTATTGAGGAAAAGAAACCTACTGGATCGCCAACTGTTATATTATGGGCTAAGGAAATATCCTGAGTGGATACTACAGAACAAGAGTCCTGAAACAATTCCATATAGAAGGAGACCCACTGATCAGTAATTCAGGAAGATCTAAAAGATCTGTCCCTCTGGTGCCAACTGTTGACCAAATTCCAAAATCTGTCTGAATCCTGCAATCTGGCAGCAACCTGTAGCTCAGCCCAAATTTGTGATGATTTGGCCAATTTTTTGGACCTCAAAAGCATATAATGTTCCCTCCTTTTTGAAATATATAGATTCCAGTCTTGCGGCAAGTGATACCTGGACCAGATTTTCCTACTTTGGGCCAAATTAGCCTTAGCCTTTCTACGATCCTTGGTATGATCAGGAATATTACATTGTCTTTTATGGGATATTTGAGGCAAACCCTTCTTAGTAGTATGGAGGAACAATAGTTCCATAATCAAAGTTAATGAGGCATACACATCTAAATAATCTGCATTTAAGAGGGATTCTCGCAGAACCAATAAGTCATGAGAATAAAGCAGCTGAGCCACTTTAAATAAAATTGAGGCAGTCCACTAACTGGAAGCCTCATAGAAGAAGATATGGAACTAAGGGACCAAGGGTGTATTCTAACATATGGTAGTATCAAGCCTAACCAAATTGGATAATGGCTCCCTTCAGGACTCAGCAATACAATGAAATCCTTGATGCTAGAAAAATTTGCCAGAGACATCAGCATATAGTCGATAACACTGGCTCCCAAAATGGAGTCATAGGTGTATTCTCCAAAGGGGTCCAAAGATGTTCAACCATTAATAACCATTAGGACCTGGTCTGTTATTAACTGTAGCAATTTCTCTCCATGCTTATTTATAGTAAAATCCTTAGACTCACGTGAAGGAATTTTAAAGTGGGATTGCAAATGGGGATCTGCAATATCCACAGCTGGTTTGCCTAAAATCATTAAAATCTCCAGCTATGATAATCAAAGCACTTTGGTAGGACTGGTATAGAAGATCAGTTTATTAATTTGCTCCCAGACTAAGGGCGAATAGTAGAATGATGAGTCAGGAGGGACATAAATATTAACTATAGATAGGTACCAGCTTCAGGCCATTTTAATCTTATAACCAAACAGTTCCTTAGTGTAACTGGAATCAATCTACTACTAGCCTGAACTCTGGAAGAAAGAAATATCACTCCTCCTCCTGAAAGATGACCTTTCTTCGTCTCTTTAGTTCCAGGAGTAGTAAAAACCTGGAAGCCATCAAGATGTAGAAGATCCCCTTCATCTTTTGAAAGCCAAGATTCTTGGAGACACAGTACATCATGCTCCATTATAGACTCACCCAATCTCTATCAGTTAATTTAGTCTTAATTCCTTAAATGTTCCAAGATATACAGGAGAAACTCAAAGTCTGTAATATTCATGGAGATGTAGATATTTCTGGTTCAGATAAGATATATTGTGCAGGGGCATTTACTGCAGATCTTTTATTTTTTGTAAAGCCACTGCCAACCTCTTGACTATCTAATCCTAGATTAGTACCAGGTCTGTATAGGACTGTTTGGTCAAGACAAGAGTGTTCAAAATCCCCGACCTCCCCCGACATTTGCTCAGGAATTGTTAATTCTAAAAAATTTGTAGTCAATACACATTCATGTCTATTACCATCCTTTGGACTTAGTGTGTCTGTAGAGCCTGTAGCGTCTAATATCTCCCACTTTGTAAAGAGTGCTAAGTGTTTTTTTGAAGCGTGGGAAGAGATGGCTATATTATGTGAAAGATTAGAACTAGGGGAACCATGGTTTCCAAGGCTATCAAGGATGGCCCTTACCCAAGTATTTTTCACTCTTTGTATAAAGATGCCAGTAGCTTTCAAATGCTTCTGAGCCTTCCATATTTTATGTGTGATTTCCTTGTGTCTAAATAGTATCTCCCATTTCTGAAACTGGCCTCTATCCATGAGAGGCTTAAAATCCACTGTCAGAGGGATTAAGGTCCACTCTCATAGTTATTTGGAGGAAGTCTAATAATTTGAGTTCATCCGAAACTTTATGTCTTAAAAAGGGGAATTACTTTCTGTTGGTTAGATGGAAAACTATGGACGGAGCCCATTGTACCTTAGTCTCCTGTAGCCAAACTTTGCCCAATATAGGTTCCAGGGCAGTGATATTTAACATATGCCTGTCAGCTGTCAAGTTATTTTCACTAAGAGCTGTTTTGTCAGCTACTATTATCCGATATCTTACATAGGAATTGCTACCATTCAAAGGGGATAATCCAAATATTACTTTTGTTTTATTGTTGACACTATCTTTGAAGGGTTGCCTCAAAGGGTGGAGTGGGCTACTAATATTATCAATAAATTTATTATCCATATGCTGGTTCCCATTACCTATATCAGTGGTTTGTGTAGCCACATCCAATCTGGGGGTTTGGGAAAAATCAAAAAGAGTTAAACTTGGCGCACACATTATTGAACTCCAACCACAGCTCTCCTACCAGGACCTTCATTGAAATGAGCAGCTCATTAGAGGGATCCAGTTTCTCTTCTAGCTCCTTAGATCTGGTATCCATATCTAATTCTTGTCTCACATTAAATTAAATGAACTTCTTGGTTAGCGATCCAAGATGGTAGTCTATATCAGATAATGTGATACACAGGTGAGAGCAGGTCTCTACCGGTGGCATATAGAATGGTGGAGCTTCTGGGCGTAAACTAGTGCTATTATCTAGTTTAATAGCACTATTAGGGATGGTAGGGATGGGCGAACGTGGTTCGGAAGTTCGGAGTTCGTCCCGAACTCGGCCTGTTCGGATGACCAAATCCACCGAACCTGATTCGGAACTCCGAAACGACCGAACAGTTTGGTCATTTCAGATTGAGTTCGGGTGGTTCGGGCAGGAGAAACGTGACCACAGACAGTTGGTGACCCACTGCCTGACACAAGCAGGTACAGGGAGGGGGGAGGTCAGCTGAGGAGCAGACTTCCAGGCACTAGGGGTGGAGAGGCTGGGAGCAGCAGCTAGCCTACCCAATCACCATCCCCTTTCTCCTCAGATCACTGGCTTCGCAGTCTGCAATTGGCCACGGCCTAGGCTGCATGGAGCCTATGGGGCTTGAGGTGAGGCAGGCACAGCAAGTAACAAAACTCATTGCCCTCCACTCTGCCAAAACCTTCTGAGCTAGTCACTGTTCCTGAACAGCAGGCGTTTCAGAAGGCTTCCTCTACCAGCAGTTCCCAGCTCCCCCAATCCATTGCCATCCTGCTCCTATTTCACCCATCCAACCCATTTACCTGCATATCATCAGTTATTTAGATTATATTAGATAGATTTAGGTGTTTTTTGTTTTTCCCCCCTCCCTGTGTTCAATCTTCCTTCCTCACTCCCTCCCCCCTCCACTGAATCCTTTCCCTCTCCCTCTTACTCCATCCCTGATTATTCCCTTCCCCTGTTTTAAGTTTTGGATTTATTTAGAGTAGAATTATTATTAGGATTGATTTTCTTTTCAGTTTTGTATCCCTCCCTGTGTGTTCTTCGTGTTTCCCCCTGTGTAATATTGTATATAGATAGTTATTAGATAGTTACTAGATAGTTATACATAGTAGTTAGCTTAATTATAGAGATGCAGTGTGTTTGTAGGACAAGGCCTTTGCAGTTAATTAGAATTTTCCATTTAGTTCAATAGGTTTTAGAATAGTTAATAGCAGTTAGATTTAGTGTAGAGATAGATAGATATAATATTAGATAAAAAAATTAAATAAAAATAAATAAATAAAAATAAAATAAAATAAAATATAAAAACATTATTTTGCAGGGAGAAATGGAGAAGGGAAGGAGAGGCCGAACTGCTTCCCGGAGGGGGGCAATGGGGCACGTGCCAGAGGCAGAATGGGCCATGCCAGGGGAGCAGCAGCAGGCGTAGCCCGAACACATCATCATGCCCCAAACTCAGCAGGCCTGCTTTATAGGGATGGGTGAACAGAACCAAGTTTGGAAATTCGGTTTGGTTCAAAAATCAAGTTCAGTTCGGAAGTTCAGTTTGGTCAACTGTACTATTCGAGTTCAGTACGAACTCCGAACTTCCGAAGAGAGTTCAGAAATTTAAACGCCATTGAACTAAATGGAATATTATCTTTTAGGGATGGGAGAACAGAACCAAGTTTGGAAATTCAGTTCGGTTTGAAGATAGAGTTCGGTTCGGTTGACCGAATGGGTCGAGTTCGGTCTGAACTCCTGAATCACGTTCATCCATCCCTACTGCTTTAGAGCAACAGGCTTCCGCGGCTCAGCATCACCTCCTGGCAGTGCACTCCTCACTGTCACGCAGGGCATTGGAAGGCTTGAGGCTGCGTCTGTCGCTGCTGGTGCTGGAGCAGGTGCTGCTGCTTCCGATGTTCCTACAGGGCTACCAATGTACCTAGCATTCTGTACCCTGGCAACCCACTGTCTGCTGCTGCTAGTGCCAATGGCCCCCAGGCCTATATGCTGTCTGTGCCAAAGTTCTGTACCCCAGATGTTGCTGCCAAGCTCAAAGCTTGCCTCAGGTCGCCTTCCTGCCTCTCATGCCAAGGTACCTGTCTGCCCGCCCAGGTTTCTGATGAGAGAGAGAGAGAAATGAGAGAGAAAGTCTCCCATGTCCCCACTGCTAGGAGAGACAGGCACGATCCCACCCATGCTGTCACCTACACTATATGGCCGGAGAGAGAGAGAGAGAGAGAGAGAGGGGCTCCCCACTAGAACAAGAGTGATGTGGTGGAGGGAAGGCCAGCTCAAGCTGCCACCTGCAAGAACCAGGAAGAACTCCCATCTGTGCCCAATGCTCACATCCAGCAGCAGCAAAAGCGTACCAGAATGAGATGAATATAACAAAACGTGGAACGTATTATGTGCCTGCCTGTGTGTGTTTCTATACCTACCTATTGCATGATTGAATGAAGTGTGCCCAACCATGCACTACTTCTAGGGACATCATTCAACTCCCATAGACTGTCATTCCACTGTACCTGAAGCAGTCACGCCCGCCCATCCCAGGAACCATCAACGAGATTCTAGGACCATCATTCCAGTCACAGGGGGCTGTCATTCCATTCTGGGTGCTGCTGCTGCTCATGCCTGACTGGCCAGCAGCCACCGTCACCCACCTGAAAGCCTGCCCCCCCCAGCCTACTCCTCTGCACCCAGCCTTCTGATAGTTTTGTTACAAGTTCAAAGATCTTAACATCTATAAGATATAACATATGCTTTAAGTATTATTGGCTCAATGCATCAAAAGAATATACTTTCATATTCACCCAGTCCTGTGTCCCATACTGCCATATGGAATATGAGAAAACTTCAAGGAAAGAAAGCTTTCTGAAAAAATCCATCTTTCCTCTCCCTCTTTATGGAGAAAAAAATGCTTAGGAGTCAGTTTGAATGACTTCAGGTCAAAACAGCTGATGATGAGAGTTGTCAACCCAGCCCTCTCACATACTTGCATCGAGACACTCTGCAGAAAGGTCTCCTTCCCCAACAGATGAGCCCTCTTCTATAGCTGCAAAAAAGGACACGATTCCCAGGAGAAGCCAATCACAGCATGAAGACACTCTGCAAATAGGTCTCCTTCCCCACCAACACAGCCCTCCAATATACCTCCAAGAAGAGGGAGTTTAGTCAAAGGAGAGACCCACCACAGCATCAAGGTACTCTGAAAACAGGTCACCTGTCCCACCAGCCCATCCCTCTGATATAGCTGCAAAATGGGAAGGAGTATGCCAGGGTGTCCAATCACCTCATCAAGAAACTGTAGCAACCAGGTCTACTTTCCCAACATCCCAGCGATACAATATACCTGAAAAAATATGGAGATGTCAACCAGGTGACCAAAAAAAAAATTTGAGACATTCTGCAAGCCGGTCCCAATCCCCACCAGGCCATCCCTCTCTCATACCTGCAAAATGACAGAGGAGTCCCAACTGAAGCCAATCATAGCATCAAGGAATTCTGAAAACATGTTTTTTACCACCAGCTCAGGCCACTAATGTACCTGCCAGAAGAGGAAATTTAGCCAAAAGGAGAGACCAATAGCAAACTTCAATACACTTGGCAAACAGGTCTCTTTCCCCACCAATTCAGCCCTCTGATATAGCTGCAAAAAAGGGGAGAGGAATCACCCAACCCAGGTGAGATCACATCACTTGGTAAACTGGTCTTGTTCCCCACCAGCCCAGTATAGCTGCAAGGGGAGTCGTCTCCCAGGGGAGTCCAATCACAGCATCAAGACAGTGTGCAGACAGGTCCCCTTCCCCACCAGTCCATCTCTCTCATATACCTACAAAAAGGGTAGGCATGTCCCAACTGAAGCCAATCACAGCATCAAGACACTGTAGCAAATAGGTCTCCTTCCCCAAAAGCTTGATATACCTGCAAAAATGGTGAGGAGTCATCCAGGTGAGAATAATCACAGCATTAAGGAACTCCAAAAAGAGGTCTCCTTCAACAAAAGCCAAGCCCTCAGACAAAACTGCAAAAAGGCAGAGGAGTTACCTAGGTGAGGCCAATCACACCAAAGCATTCTGGTCACAGGTTCCATTTCCCACCAGCCCAGACCTCTGATATAATTTAAAAAAAAAAAAAGACAGTGGTAGCTGGTGTTTTTTTGAGGCTGGTGGGGTAGTGGGTGGATTGAACCTGCCGCTGGCAGGACAGAACCACAGGCAGCAGTAGGTGGAGCCAGGGGCAGGAGGTCAGTGGCATGGCTTAACCCAGCAGCAAGGAGTTCCAAGGATTAACATTACATTGGTTAATGCCGGGAACTCCTTGCTGCTGTGTGAAGCACTCCCACTGGGAGATAAGAGCCCTCTTACTGGGGTCCCATCCATTCTCTCCCACCGGGTCCAAATTAACCATTGCAGGTTACAAAGATAGATTACATTGTCATCGCCTACTTTTATCATGAACCCTCCATTTCCACGCCATCTTTTTCATTCTCTTCTCAGAAGAGAAGGACACAGGAGAGTAGGGTTTGGGTTTGGTGCACAAGAAAAGGGGAAGAGATGGTTCAGTGGGGAACAGGGGTTTCCTTGTTATCTGCAGCCTTCTCTTCTGCCATGCTCCTACCTACCTTCTTCTCTGTTCACAAAGAGAACAGTTGCAGGCCTGTATAATAACCAATCACTCCCCATCCAAGCCAGCATCCCTAGTACCTACACCCTATCCCCAACAGCCAAATGCCTGTCCAAGCACACAGGCCTTTTTAAAAAGTTTGGTAAGTTACAGGCCTTTGTTGGCACCAAACCAGCCCCATCAAAATTTAAACAATGCATTTCTGTTTCTCAACAAAAACTCCAGGCAAGATGCTCAAAATCACAAGCAGAGAGGCCAGAAACTACTTTCCAGCAGAGAGCAGCAGTGAAACAGTGAAGGGACCATTTTAAGAAAAGAGTAGCCACAACCAGTAGACTCACAAATTTACAAAATGGCCTCTCCACTCATGCTTGGGAAGGGAGAAGGAAAGCAGCAATGCATCATGTAAACACAGAGCAAGCAAAGTAAGCCATCTTAAGGCAACAATGTTATGTGCAGTNTACTGGTTATTGGATTTGACTCACAAGCAACAACTTGGTAATCAACAACCCAGTAGATGGTAACTCAGTAAAAAGCAATGCAATGGTAAGCAATCCAGTAAATAGTAACTGATAATTCAAGAAAAGATTCCCAACTGAAGCCTATCCCATCTCACTAACCCAGCCTTCTGATATAGCTGCAAAAGGGTTGATGAGTTGTCAGGGTGAGAATTACAGCATCAGATCATTCCACAAACAGTTCTCCTACCCCACCAGCCCAGGCCTCTAATGTACCTGCAGAAAGGGTAGGAGCATACCAGATGCAGCCAGTCACAGCATCAAGATACTCGTTACAAACAGGTCCCATTCACTTCCAACCCTGATATACCTGCAAAGAGGGAGATTGGAATCCCAAGTGAAGCCAATCACAGCATCAAGACTTTGCAAACAAGTCTCCTGATCCACCAGCTGAGTCATCAGATATATCTGAAAAATATCCACCCAGGTGAAAAATCATACCATCAGGACAGTGTAGCAAACAAATCTCCTTCCCCATGAGCCCAGCCTTCTGATATGCCTGCAAAACAGTCACCCTGGTAAAACGTCACCACAGCATCAAGGCACTCTGCAAACAAGTCTCCTGCTCCACCAGCCCAGGCCTCTGATATACCTGCAAAAAGGGGGAGGAGTCACCCAGTTGAGAATAATCACCACATCAAGGCACTCTGCACGCAGGTCCCATTCCCCTCCAACCCAGTCACCAGATATACCAGCAAAAAGGTGGAGGAGAGTCTCAACTGAATCCAGTCACAGCATCAAGACACTATAGCTAACAGGTCTCCTGCCCCACCAGCCCAGCCATCTGACACACCTGCAACACAGGAGGAGTCTCCCAGGGGAGTCCAATCACACCATCCAGACACTGTGCAAGCAGGTCCCGTTTCCCACCAGCCTAGCCCTCAAATAGGTCTGCAAAAAGGGTGAGAAGGGTCCCAACTGAAACCAACCACAACATCATAAGACTCTGCAAATGGTTCTTTTATGACCAACTCAGTCCTCTGATGTACCTGCAAGAAGAGGGACTGTAGTCAAAGGAGAAACCAAGCACAGCATTAAGATACTCTGCAAATAGGTCTCCTTCCACCTTTTTGCAGGTATATCAGAGGACTAGGTTGGTGGGGAGGAGTCACTCAGGTGAGAATAATCACAGAATTAAGAAACCCTGCAAACAGCTCTCCTTCCCCAACAGCCCAGCCCTCTGCAAAGAGGTGGAGGAGAGGTCCAAGTGAAGCCAATCACACCATCAAGAAGACACTGTAGCAAACCAGTCTCCTTCCACAACAGCTCAGCCATCTGATACACCTGCAAAAGGGTGGAGGAGTCTCCCAGGTGAGATTCATCACAGCATTAAATCACTCTGTAAACAGATCTTCTGCCCCGCTGGTCTCCTACACCAGCCCAGACCTCTAATATACCTGCAAAAAGGGGAAGGAGAGTCCCAACTGAAGCCAATCACAGCATCAGGACAGTCTGCACATAGGTTCCCTGTTCCATCAACCAAACTCTCTCAAAAAAGGAGAGTATAGTGATGAAATGAGAATCAAAAATTGATTCTCACAATAATTTCATGGGAAATTGAGAGCTGCTGCTGAAATTTTGCAGCTTTTTCAAACCACAGTTGAGATCTCTGGTGAAACTCTACTTCTGTTAGTGCAATTTACTGTTTACTAAGTGCAATTTATTGTTTGCCATGTTCGCTGGTTACCATGTGTTTGTTTATTGGTATTGCAATTTACCATTTGCCATTTATTATGTTCATTAATAGTTAATGGTTTATTGGTTATTGGTTACTGGGTTTTATCAGTTATTGTTAAAGGTTAATTTATTTATTACCATGTTTATTGGTTATTTGTTTATTGGCTATTTGGTTTTGCTTTATTGGTTACTGTGTTCTAGGGGTGGGATCCCGGGGTAATTACCGGATACCGGATTTACCAGTTTCCGGTTCTCAAAGAACC
>QEPC01004412.1:248818-261893 GCA_003113815.1 Sphenodon punctatus | reverse complement strand
GGAGGATCTGTCCATCCTTCTAACAGAGACAGCACTGAACAATCATCCCTTCTCCAGCTGAATGAACCCCCCCAGAGCAGGCTGCCCCCTGCCTGCTGCCCCCCTCCCAGGCTGTAGATCCAGCCTGCATGGAGTGTCATTTTGTTAGAAGATTCCCCCACCGCCTCTTTCTAGGTTTAGTACGCTCCCATTTGTGAGAATGGGAGGAGTCACTTGAAGGCGAACAGAAGGTTGCTGCCTTGTAAACAAGGTTCTTCAAGATGGCCCTCTACATTCTCACAAGCACCCACCCTTCTGATCCCGTATGGAATTTTCTTCCTAATTGCTTAGGGTTGGAAGGAACTGTGTTGGGTTTAGGTACCTTATATAGGGGAGGGGGACATCACGTGGGTATTTTTTTTTAAGTTAGTGAACTTGGTATATGCTGGTAAGAGATGGGCGTGTGCAAGTGAGAATGGAAGGAGCACCTCGAAGAAGAACTTTGTTTACAAGGCAGCAACTTCCCCTGTGCCACGGTGGCTATACCGCTGGCTGCAATGCTGCGAGAATCAAAGTTGCCACACTTAAGGGAAAGGGAAAACTGTGGCAAACCTGCTGCTTCTGCATGAAATCTACAGTGGCAAAAATACCGTGGCAAGCCATGAGTGCAAGGCGTAAAAAATCGCTCCCTTCCTAACCATGCTGCTTGGTGCAGAAGAGCACTTTCTGCTGGTAAATGCTGCTGAAGCGGTACAGCATTTCAGCCCTAGTCCCAACTGAAGCCAATCACAGCATCAAGGAACTCTCAAAACATGTCCTTTGCCACCAGCTTGGCCACTAATGTACCTGCCTGAAGAGGGAGTTTAGGTAAAGGAGAGACCAATCACACCATCAAGACACCATACAAACAGGTCTCCTTCCCCAAAAGCCCAGGCCTCCGATATACCTGCAAAAAGGGGAGGAGTCACCCAGGGGAGTCAAATCACAGCAATAAGACTCCGTACAAACAGGTCTCCTTTCCCAACAGTCCAGCTCTGATATACCTGGGAATAGGGGGAGGAGTCACCCAGGTAAGAACAATCACAGCATCAAGACACTCAGCAAACTCATCCCATCCCACCAACCCAGCTCTCTCATAGCTGGGGGGGAAAAAAGGGGTGTGGGCAGTAGTAGAGAATCAAATTGATCCTCACGGTAATTGTGTGGTAATCTAGAGTTGCTGAAATTTTGCAGCTTTTTGAAAGCTCATTTGAGCTCTCGGGTGAAGCTCTACTTCTGTTGGCACAATTTACCATGTTTATCAGTTATTGGTTAATAACCATGTTTATCAGTTTTTGCTTTATTGGTTATTGTTTATTGGATTGGACTCACAAGCAACTAGATAAACAACCCGGTAAATGGTAACTTCATAAAAAGCAATGCAATGGTAAACAATTCAGTAAACAGTAACTGATAAGTCAAGAAAAGATTCTCATTTATTGTTTAAAACAAAATCAGAATTGTGATTAACACCAACAGAGGAAAAAGTCAAAAGTGAGTTTAAGCCCTAAGGAGGAGTTTCCCAGGTGAGTCCAATGACAGCATCAAGACACTGAAGAAAACAGGTCTCCTTCCCCAACAGCTCAGACCTCTTATATAGCTACAAAAAGGAAGGTGTCTACCAGGTGAAGCCAATCACAGCATCAAGCTACTCTGCAAACATGTTCCATTTCCTTCTAGCCCAGCCCACTTATATAGCTGCAAAAGAAGGTGGAGTCTCCCAGGTGAAGCCAATCACAGCATCAAGACACTGTAGCAACCAGGTCTCCTTCCAGAACAGTCCAGCCTTCTCATATACCTGGGGAAAGGGGGAGGAGTCACCCAGGTGAGAATAATCAGAGCATCAAGGCACTCTGCAAACAGGTCTCCTCCTCCACCAGCCCAGTCCCCTGATATACCTGCAAAAGGGTGGCTTGGAGTCCTAGGTGAAGCTAATCAAAGCATCAAAAAACTCTACAAACAGGTCTCCTATACCACCAGCTCAGCCCTCTGATGTAACTGCAAAAAGTGGGGAGTAGCCACCGAGGTGAGAATAAACACAGCATGAAGAAACTCTGAAAACAGGTCCCATTCCCCGTCAGACCATCCCTCTGATATACCTTGGGGGGGGGGGGGAGTTCTCAGGTGAGACAAAGCACAGCATTAAGACACTCTTGAAATAGGAGTAATTCCACACCAGCCCAACTCTCTGATATAAAGAGGAACGTTTCACCCAAGTGAGCATAAACCCAGCATCATGGTACTCTGTAAACAGGTTCCATTCCCCTCCAGCCCTGCCATCTTTTATACCTGCAAAAAAGCGGGTAGGAGTCACCGAGGTCAGACCGATAATTGTATCAATAGACTCTAATCACACGTCCCCTGTCCCACCAGCCCAGTACTCTGATATAAGTGCAAAAGGTTTGCATCCATTCCTGTGTATGGATCCCCCATCCTGGAAGCCGAGCACCCTTCTTTGCCTACTTTAGGACCAAACTCCTACCTGACAAAGAGTAGGACTTGGTGGTTAAGAGGTGACACAGTTGCTCAGGAAACTAGAGGTTGTGCGTTCTAATCCCATCTGCTCCTTCCACTGTTGTGGAAAAGGCTTTATCTTAAAAAAATTATTATTGTTGCTGCTGGTCACTGAAGGTTTGTGTCCATGCTGGTGTGTGGGATGTAGATCCTGGAATCTGAGTACCCTACTTTACCTACTTAAGGACCAAAATTTTAATTTAACAGCACTGTTACTTGATCATCAAGAGAACAGACTGTTACTTAGACAGTCAGAGGTCTTTGGTTCTAATCCCCTGTGCTGCTGTAGTTGAGTAGGAGAGACAAAGGCAGTATGTTTAGAATTTTTTTGTTGGTGCTGGCCATGGATGGTTCTTGTGTTCATTCCTGTGCATGGGGCCCCAATCCTGGAGTCTGAGCACCCTTCTTTACCTACGTAAGGACAAAAAGACTACCTTACATGGAATAGGACTTGGTGGTCTAGTGGTGCGGCTCCTTCCTTTGACAACTAGAGATGGTGTATTCCCATCCCCTGATCTACTGTTGCCATCAAGTAGGAGAGAAAAAGGTGGTACCATTTGAAGCATTTTGTTGGTGCTGGTCGTGGAAGGTTCTCGCGTCCGTTCCTATGCATAGGGCTACAATCCTGGAGTCCGAGCAGCCTTCTTTACCTACTTAAGGACAAAAAGAGTAACTTATAGGGACCAGGGTTTGGTGGTCTAGCAGGGAGGCTCTTTACTCAGTAAACCAGTGGTCATGGGTTCCAGTCCCCTGATCTACTATTGTTGTCAAGTACAGTAAGGATGGGCAAACACAGTTTGGAAGTTCAGAGTTCAGACCAAACTCAGTCTGTTCAGTCAACCAAATCAAATTTCCAAACTCTGTTCTGTTTGCCCATCCCTAGTGGCAACACGCACCAAAAAAAACTGACTTTGAATGTCCAAACTTGATTCAGAAGTTTGGAATTCGACCGAATTTGGTCAACCAAACCGAACTTGAATTTCAAACCAAATTTCTAAACTCTGTTCTGTTCGCCCATCCCTATGAATTAGGAGAGAAAAAGGTGGTACCATTAGAAACATTTTGTTGGTGCTGGCCGTGGAAGGTTCTCACATCCATTCCTGTGCATGAGGCTACACTCCTGGAGTCCGAGCACCCTTCTTTACCTACATAAGGACAAAAAGTGTAGCTTCCCAGGAGCAGGGCTTGGTGATCTAGTGGGGCAGCTCTTTGCTCAATAAATCAGTAGTCATGGGTTTTAATCCCCTGTTCTGCTGCTGTCATCAGGTAGGTAAGAAAAAGCTGTACCTTCTAGAAACTTTTGTTGTTGCTTGCCATGGAAGGTTCGCATCCATACCTGTGCATGGGACCCCGATCCTGGAGTCCAAGTACCCTTCTTTACCTACTTAGGGATAAAAATTCTAGTTACCAAACAACCAGGACATTCAATGGGGAGATAGCCCCTAACATGTTCAGGATGATCGTGGGTGTGTCCTGAGCCATTGTTGGTGGGGACTGTCAACGCCTCCCTTGGGGAGGGCAGGGTACCGGACTGTCTCAAGAAAGCTCTGGTGTGGTCCCTGCTCAAGAAACCATCATTGGATGTTGTTGTCCTGATCAGCTATTGGCCAGTCTCTAACCTTCCCTTTTTAGGGAAGGTTATTGAATGGGTGGTGGCTTGACAGCTTCAGGAGCATTTGAACCCAGTCAGTTTTCTTGATCCCTCACCGTCTGACTTTCGTCCAGGTTATGGCACAGTGACTGTGCTTGTGGCCTTGGTCAATGACCTCTCCTGTGAGTTGAACCAGGGTCGTTTGACCCTATTGATTCTGTTAGATCTCTCGGCTGCATTTGACACTGTTGATCATGAGTTGTTGGTGACTCGGCTGCAGCACCGTGCAGGGAATAGCGGGACTGTTCTTGAATGGTTCTGCTCTTTCCTGACTGGGAAAACCCAGCGTGCGGTTCTGGGTGATTCTTCAGCTTCTCCCCAGGACCTCACGTGTGGGGTTCCGCAGGGTTCCATCTTATCCCCTCTCTTGTTCAGGGTGTATATGCAGTCTTTAGGGGAGGTTACCAGGGAGTTTGGTGCCAGGTGTCATCAATGTGCTGATGACACCCAGCTATATCTCTCATTTTCATCGGAACCAGGTCCGGATGTCTCGGTGCGTACCCGGTATTTTTCCTCTGTGGGGGATCGGATGAGGGCGAGCTGCCTGAAGCTAAATCCTGATAAGGTGGAGGTGATGGCTGTGGGGAAAGCTGGGGGAGTGATGGCCCCCATCATTGATGGGGTCCTTCCTCCCCTGGTGTCTCAGATCCGGAATCCTGGGGTGCTCCTGTATCTTCAGCTCCTCCTTGATGTCCAGGTGACGACTGTGGTGAAGGGGGCATTTCGCCAGTTACATCTGGTATGTCGACTTAGGCCGTACATCTCAGACTTGGATCTTACCACAGTCGTCCATGCTTTTATAGCCTCAAGACTGGATTGCTGTAATGCACTCTACATGGGGCTACCCTTGGTGCTGGTTCGGAGACTGCAGTTGGTGCAGAATGCGGCGGCCTGTCTCATAACGGCGACGGGCCGATGTGAGCACATTACACCACTGCTTTGCTCTCTGCACTGCCTGACGATAGTCTTCCGGACCCAACTCAAGGTGTTGGTGCTGAACTTTAAAGCCCTAAATGGCTTGGGCCCCACCTACCTGCAGGTCCACCTCACCCTCCGGGTCCTGGATTGGCCCCTGTCGTCAGCTGGGGGCACCCTCCTCAAGATCCCCTGGGTTTTATGGGTGTTGACCGTAAGGAGGGCATTTTCTGTGGCTGCGCCATGGTTGTGAAACTCCCTCCCATTGGAGGCTTGACTGCCTACCTCCCTTCTTTCCGTTGGTAATGCAAGACCTGGTTGTTCCGCCAGGTCATTGACGAGGGAGATGGAGTGAGTGGGTTGAGTTAGAGAGGAATTGGGCATGGGTTGTTTTAATTTGGGGGTTTTAGGTTGTTTTAATTGTATTTTGGTTTGTTGTTTATTTTAATATGTATTTTTAAATGTTGTTAGCCATCCGAGATGCTTTTAGCAGGAGGGTGCGGCATATGAATTTTATAAATAAATATCCATGGCTCCGGTTGTCATAGGGGATCCCGCCTACCCCCTGACCCCATGGCTGATGAGGGCCTATCCCATTGCCCGCACCCCTGCTTGGGTGCTCAGTGCCTGGCCTCAGTGATGTGTGTGGTGGAGAGGACCTTTGACCTGCTCAAGATGAGGTGGCACCTCCTGCTTAACCCAAGCCAGGTCGATCTGCAGAACCCCTCCCCTCCATCCTTGTCCTGGTAGCCTATGTACTCCATAACATCTGTGAGACTGGTGGGACTGCCTTGGGCTAAGATCCCCCCCTGTACAGAGATGGAGCCCTGTGCCCTGTACCAGCATGTTGAGGGTGGGACCTTCAGGTGGATCTCTGAGGAGAACCATGATGCCCTATACAGGTGCATAGTTGCGCAAATGGCTGGCGATTGACAGTTGCATGTAGGCTTCTCCCTTACAACTGCCCCATATCCCTGTACACCATGCACAAATACATTGTGCTGTATACCCTTGCTCCTGCCTCTGTCTTGTTTGACTGGTGATGCCCCCCCCCCGCTCTATTGGTCCATGTGGTGCCGCCGCAGGTCCAGGATCCCCCATGCCATGGCAGGGCTTCCCATTGTTGCACCCTACTAAAGTGTTCTATGGAGACCCTGTTGGACCTTTTGTGTGCTATCGCCTATAGTGGAGCCCAATTGGCCATGGTGGTGTGCACGTACACTCACTCACCATTCCAACCACACTGTGAATGTGTGCTATGGCACCCTGTTGTGCATCCTGACCTGTCCTGGTAGTGATGGCTGTCTGTCGTGTGCAAGGTGGTAGTAGCCCTGGGTCTCCTGGTTGCCCCTCGTCATTTCCACCACCTGTAGATGGGGATGGGCTATTGATGGCGTGATGTCCCACCTTGTCACCCATCATCCCTGTTACCTTACACCTCTCCATCGTGTTCAAGGTGGTTACTGGGTCTCTGCAGGGTGCAGTTCCATCCCTGCCCTCCAGCTCTTCCTGTGGCCGGTGGTCCGTGCCTCTTGATCCGTGCCCTTTGCTGTGCCCTCCAGGTTGCACCTGTTCAATAGGGCATGGTTGTGAGCTGCCTGGCCTGCCTGCCCCATATCTGTTAGCCCCCACTTCCTTGGCAGCGGCCACCACTGTGGTTTGCTCCTGGATCCCTCACGTCACATGCATTCTCCTGTACACACTCCAGGACAGAGAGATATGTTTGGTTAATGCTGTTTATTTGGGGAATGGCTGTCTCCACCCATTGTCCTGTGGTGTTCCCGGTCTACCTCCTTGCTGTCCCCTAGTCCAACCCTTGCAAGGCCTTGGATGAGGATGGGGCAGGTAGCGCTGCCATGTCCCTGTCCACCTTGCATCACCCCATCTCTTCCTGCCATTGTACCCATGTCTGTGTGTACCTACGGAACCACCACCACCTCCTCCTTGTGCGCCTTCAGTTCCCGTTGAGCTGTGTGAGCAGATGCAATCTGTCAGTTTGGCTCTGCTTCCCAGCTGGGGCCCTGGCTGTTGTTGTCTTCCCACCTCCCTTCCCTGTGGTGGTTCTCTTACCTGGATCACATTCCTTCACCTCCAGCGGGACATCCCTGGTATTGGTCCGCTCCCTGTGCACCCCATGTTCTGACCCCGTGGGTTTTGGGGGCACACATGGAGGGTGATGTGTCCAGTTTCTGTTTCCAGGGATGTCTCCTCCACCAGTAGGATTGGGCTGTCCCCTCCCACGTCTTGGATGGCCTCGGCAGGGGCTGAGGGCTCCCCCTGCTCCGGTGGTTGTGGCAGTGGGGGTGTTGTAAGTGCCCTCTTACTGCCCCTGGCAAAAGTGGTGCCATGGATGTGGGAGGCCATGATGTCCTTGTCCATGCAGAGAAACTCATCTAGAAGATCCTGGAACTCTATTGCGAGAATGGTACGGCTGGACATGAGATTATTGTCTTTCATATGTTTATATGCGGACCTCAGTTCCTTTACCTGCTGCATGCATTGGGTGACATTCCTATTGTACCCCAACTGCTGCATCTCCTGGACGATGGCTTCATAGACCCTTTTGATCTTGTAGTTGCGCACCAGGTTGTACTGGACCTTTTTGGCTCCCCACACGCGTATGAAGTCCAGGATCTCCTGCCTGGACCAGGGTTGCCCCTTTTGAGTCCTTTGTGTATGTGGGGTCATCCAGCTTGGTGGCTTGGGGCCCGCCCAGTAGCTGTTGTGGCAGAGGAGCAGGTGGTCTCCTGTTGGGGGAATGCATGGTGGTGAGCTGTTGTCCTGCTGAACCCCTGTGGTTTCTGTGGGGTGTTAATTAGCCCACCCTCTCCCCGGGTGGTCCCACTATTTTACCTGACTTCCACGTAGGCCCTCCTCGGCTGTCTCCTCAGTGGTGCTGTGCACCAGGGTCTGGGTGCTATCTTATGGTGGGGGAACAGTGTGGTTGTCAGCTGCCCGCCCGGGGGTTCCCCAGTGTGTGCTTGGGGCTTGTCAGCTCCCTCCCCCCTCCCCTTGGGGGGTGGGTACCCTTGTTGTTACCTCACTCTCCAGATCACTCTCCTCTCTGTGCCCCATGACTGTGGTTTAGGGTGGGAATGCGAGTGGTACCGGAGCTGCGTTGTGCCCTCTGCCCTGTGTCAGGAAGGGTGTGCTGTCAGTAGCTGTCCTGCCTCCCCCCTATCCAGTGCTGTTGGGATAGGCCCCCCTCCCCATGGCATACTGGGATCACTCTGCTTACCCTGCCCCTTCCCACACATGTCGTGGCGCTGGCTCCCTTTATTTTGTTTAGGGCTTTTCTGCCTGACATGTTGGGAGCTGGCATGCCCATGTCCACTTGCGAGCTTCTTCTTTAAGGGCTCTGCTGCTGTCTTGCTAATTTCACCCAGCTGTGTCATGGGCATGTTCATTTCCATCTGCTGCTGGCTTGTGGATTTCATCCCCACTCTAAGGTCAGTTGGTAGCAGGCACAGGGCAGAAGTGGAAGGACAAAATTGCATAAAATTTGCAGTTGTGAGAATGGTAGAGTCAAGTCCCGTTATTAGGGAAATGCACAAAGAAAAAAATTGTGGGTGACAGGGCTCGTGAGAAGGGTGCCCTGAAAATAAATTGCATGAATTTAAGATCTCAGGACAAGAAAATTGCAGGCTACACCATCTCATGTGAAAGCAGCCTAATATGTGATATGTCTGAATTCTTAGCTTCCAGATCCAAGTCCAACACCTTATCCATTGGGCTACATTGGCTCTTTTGATCATATCTGCATGTTTATGCTTTACTACATTTTTCTGAGATCAGGTTTATGGAATATATTCAAATTAAGAGTAGACCTTAAATGAAAAAAAATAGTGAATGCTGTTTCCATTGGAAGCAGGGCATTTGTCAAAATTTACATGACATGGAAACTTACTAGCTTTCCCTGCTGTTTTCATTATTTTCTGTTATTTTTCACATGTTAAATGGGGCTGTCATGGGCTGGTCCCAAGCCCTGTGTGTGCCACACATGCACCCCCAGGGGCAGTGGAGACAAAAACCTGACAAGTAAGCACTGGGGAAGTGTTGGAAATCACCATAAGTGTTCTAAAATTATCATAAAATTCCTGGAAAGTGACAAAAAGTCACAAAAAGTCCCAGAAAGTGATGAAAATGACCGCCCCAAAAGATGAATCACAGAATCACTGAAAACTGATGAAGTACCGAAGGACACTCGCAAGCACTCCCAAAGGGTTGGTATTTCCCTTTGGAACAGGAAACTTGCTCTCATCTCAGCCCTAATTAAGCATTATTACCCTGAGTACCAGATGATTAGACTACTAATACAGGATTTCCCAGTACATTTACTATAGTGTGTTGTACAAAATTTTAACAATTTTTAATCCAAATTAGTTCATTATGGCAAAAAGTACATTAATATTACAAAAATTTTCATAATTCATAACAGGAGGATAAGAGGGGTTCTCAAAACAACAACAACAACAACAAAATCAAATGTATTTTATCTAGTAACAGCACAGATAAACATCTCCTTGAAATAGTTCCAAAATAGCTTTATTACAGCAGTAAGAGGAGAGCACTTATTAGCAGTAACTGGAGGCTCAGATTTACAGTCCCTCTTTTTTATGCCATCCTGTTTTTCCCTTAGGAGAAGAATTAAAATGGTTCTGGGAACAGCAAAGGGAAAAACATAATCAGTTTTTTCTGAAAAATGCTATGAATGCCACTCTGAAAGTAGAATGCTATATTTTATTGTCTTGTCACAAAGGATAATTATTAACGAACATTGCTGATATTCTGCAAATCAAAAAAAGGAACTGGAGTTATGCCAAAGTGCTTTGGATTTTTCTTTTGGGACTAAATGGAGAGGGATATTTTATTTGATTTTTGAATGTGATACGTAACAGCCTGAGTGATTCAAATCCAGCATTTTGCCCCAGAATAATGACAGAACTGAGGCCCTTTTCAAATGGGCCACGGTAGATGGGGGATGGGTGTGCAGCTACGGTGGGTGGAGGTGGCTGTGCACCTGTTCCCATGGGCACACACCCATCTCCACCCACAGAGCAACCGGCATTGGAGCCTATTGCTCCGTGTGTGGGTGATGGGTGGAGATGGGTGGAGCACCGGAGCATGCACGCACCCCCACCCATCCTCCACAGCATTCTCATGGGCACCTCCACCCATCTCCTTGCAGCAAAACTGCGTGGAGATGAGTGGGGACGCCTCATGTGAAAAGGGTCTGAGTGCAAGTTTCCTTCAAGATATGGGTCAGTTTTGACCTACTGTTGTCAACAACTGTAATTTTATCATGAGGTGTGCAGTATTTAATGATAATTTTAAAGCCTGAACCCATGTAATTACACAAGAATCTCAGCTTTCATTTAGATTTTTTTTTAAAATCCCACCCCCACCCCCTGGCTTGGAAACAATGAATACCGTAAAAGCTCTTAAGTGAAAACACAAAAGCAAAGAGTCCAAAATTAATTTGAAAAAAAGTTGCAAAAAATTCCGGGTGGCCGGAGGTCCAGAATCGTGGTCAATTTGATTTCTGCCGGAGGTTCACCATGGTGAACACCTGGCAGCAACCAAATAGACGTTACGGGACAAACGGCCACCACAGGGGATTCACTGTGCTTGACCGTGGTCTCGTAACGTCTAAAATTACCCTTGAACACAGCTAAATGCTGGGTGAAAAGAGATATGACGCTAACCACCCTTTAACCACCGTTGGTGGTTATTTATGCATGTTGCAGGGCTCCATAGGGCACCAATACAACCCTGCAACATGCATAAATAACCACCAAGGGTGGTTAAAGGGTGGTTAGCGTCATGTCTGTTTTCACCCCCAGGCGCTCTACTAATTCCTTTGAGATATATTTCCTGGACGTTATGCAGTAAACAGCAATGGCACAGCAAGTGTCATAATCCACTACTTTCTCATGTAAGCCTTTCATCAGGTTTATTATCAACTTTTCTACAAAACAACATAATGACTCATCATGAGCAGAAGCATGGTCTCCAAGTCAATGGAGGTAATCATTTCATTCTGTTCAGCACTGGTCAGACCTCTGGAGTAGTGTGATCAGTTCTGTGTGTCTCATTTTAGGGACACACAAACTGGAGCAGACTGAGAGGAGGGCAACAAAGATGATAAAGGGATGATAAAGAAAAGTAAGACTTATGAGGAGAGGATGAAGGAACTAGGTATGTTTAGTCTATCAAAGTGAAGATTAAGGGGAGACGTGATAGTAGTCTTCAAATATCTAAAGGGCAAGGAATTGTTCTTCATTGCTATAGATGGCAGGACCTGAAATAATGGGCTCAAATTGTAGGAAGGTAAATTTCATTTAGATATCAGGAAAAATCTCCTAATAGTAAGAGCTGTTCAGCAATGGATCAAATTGCCTAGAGAGATCATAGGATCTCCATCACTGGAATTTTTTTTTGTTTAAAGGCTAGACAGCTATCTGCCAGAGACATTGTAGTAACAGTAATCCCTTATCCAAGCATGGGTTGAATTAGATGACACCCCCCCCTCCACCCACCCCCCAAGATCCGTTCCAAATCTGATATTCTATGATCTTACAATAGTAGAAAGTTTGAAGATTATATCCATGTATATGTAAATAAAGCTCTGATCTCGTTCCTGGATCCAATTCCTACCTCCAACCACTGAAAAACTGAGCTCAGGGTAAGAGAGCAGAGATGAGAGCATGCACACAAGGATAGGGGACAGATCCATGTCTCAAATGCATGACCCAGTAAGCAACCATGCCCCCAACATCTACACAGTCTTCAGAACTTTAACGTGGTCCCCGGGAGAGAAAAAGTTCCCAGTTCCCTGATTTATATAATGTCACCAATGTGCCTGCCACTGAACAATCATGGAATACAGACAGGTTCCTTTTCCAAGGGGCTTACAGTCTAGTATGAACACATTTGGGGAGGAAAGAAAAAGGGGGACATAGGGCAAGAAAGGTCTATAAAATCATGAGTGGTGTGGGACATGGGTGTTTTTAGAAAAGCACCTCCCCACCCATTACCCACCGATCATGCATGTTTCAGGGCTGCATAGGGCAACAATGTGGCCCTGCAACATGCATGATGGGCAGGTGATGAGTGGGTAATGGGTGGGGAGGCACTTGTCTAAAAACACCCATAGTTATGAAGCTGAGTAGTTGCCGGTTCACATTAGTTACACAGGGAAACAGCTACAGCTATGGGCAGGGGAGATGGCACAAATTGCCTTGTTTAACACACACTAGCAGATGAAACAAGTGCATGAATCTTTCAGAACCATGGGTTCAAACTAAATTTAGCCTTGAGAGTAACAGTTCTCTAGGCTGCATGACATTTAAAAGGACAATAGTAGGCGTATTAGATGAAAACCAAAATACAACCTTGATATGAAAAACAAGAAGCGCCATACTGGGTCAGACCAATGTACCATCTAGCCCAGCATCCTGTCTCCAACAGTGGCCTATCACGGTAGCTTGGGAGAAGCACCCAACAGGTCACAATGGGGGATCCATTCCCTGTTGTTTTCCCCCAACTCCCATCATGTTCCCTGATCCTGTCTGGCTAATAGCTGCTAATGGACCTATCTTCCAGAAACTTGTCCAAACCAACTCAGCTATAGTACTGGCCCTTACGCCTCTGGCAGTAGATTCCACAACCTAATTATATGCTGAATGAAAAAATATTTCCTTTTATTTGTTTTAAACTTGCCACCCATGTGTTTCATGGAGTGTCCCCTAGTTCTAGTACTAACTGAGAGGGTAAATAACTGTTCCTTGTTTATTAGATCCACACCACTCATGATTTTATAGACCTCTATTATATCTCATCTCAGTCGTCCTCCAAACTGAAGAGTCCCAACCTACCAAGCCTCTCCTCATACGGGAGCCCTTCCATGCCCTTGATCATTTTTGTTGCCCTTCTCTGTACCTTTTCTAGTTCAGCTATGTCTTTTTTGAGATGGGG
>QEPC01004412.1:186241-203484 GCA_003113815.1 Sphenodon punctatus | reverse complement strand
TTCTTCTAAAGCAACACAAAGGAAATTTCTTTCAATACTCTGTATCTTTTCTCAGTTATTTAAGCAGCTTTTTAGCTTATTCCATTCACCGATAGCTCACTCTCTGCAGATAAGCATGAATTTCTTGGTTCTGTTCATAATAACTCTCCTCATTTCAGTATGCTAACAGCATCTTGACCTGTAGCTAAGCAAGAGTCTTGTGTTAAAAAGTTTGTACAGGGTGATATTGGTTCTTTAGAAAATGAATGCTCTTGTCAGCTCCTGTTTTTGCTACCACCATCTACAATTTCCAGGTCTTCATTTTAAAATGAATGGAGCTCAACATGAGTGGAGAGGTTTGTTTACGTGAATTAGACTGCACGGTCAGAACCTAAAGGTTCAACTCAAAATCTATGCTACTAATTGAGTGTTCAGAATAAGAATTCCCACTGTGTGCTTACATTCACCCTCTGTCATAATACCTTGCCTGTAATTTCAAGCAGAAATACATAAGCTGTAACACAGAAAAAAGTACATTTTTATTTAATTTTTGTACAATTAAATCATTTTGGCTGCTTTGAATTTGAATTATAACAGAAACTTAGAAAAACTCTTAACTCCATTGTATTCTGATGCTTCCTAGTACTACTGTAGATAACAAATTATAAGTTTTCCATACAAACATAAGCAGAGACTTGAATCCAATGTATTTGTTGGGCTCTGACATATTCTTGGCTTACGAGCTGATTTGAACAAAAGATGTCCTTCAGTACTATTCATTCTTCCCTGCCACTCTGCTTGTTGCTCGTCAATTTCTTCACAGAACTAGATGTTCTTATCTGATGCTCCAATCAGATAGATGTCCATTTCCAAGTTGTATCAAATTGTAATGATTTAGGCTGGGGTTTTTTCTTGTAGATAGAGCCAGATTTTTACTGCACCCCATTCATCCTGTATTCTTCAGACTTAAAGAATGAGATGTAACTGCAGAAAGCACAGCAGGTAACAGCTGTGTTTGTTACAAATAAAAGTAAAATACGCTTCAGGGCCTGAATGGGTCAGTGGGTAGTGTGCTGCACCTGTAGTTGGAATTTAAGGCTCATATAAATTTTAATAATAAATAAATAAATTAAAGCAAATTAAAGTTGTCATCAATATGCTGATGATGACACTCAACTCTCTCTCTCTTTTTCATCCGACCCAGANAAGCAAATTAAAGTTGTCATCAATATGCTGATGATGACACTCAACTCTCTCTCTCTTTTTCATCCGACCCAGACCCAGGAGTTTCGGTGCTTACAGGATGTCTGGTGACTGCTGGGGACTGGATGAGAGTGAGCCGACTGAGGTTGAATCCCAACAAGACGGAGGTGATTCTAGTATGGAAGGTGGTGGGTGTGGCACCCCCGTCATTGGTGGGGTTTGTCCTCCACTGGTTCCCTAGGTTTGGAGTCTGGGAGTGCTCCTGGATGCGCAGCTTCATCTAGATGCCCAGGTTGAAGCTGTGGCGAGGAACACATTCTGCCAATTACATGTCGTGCGATGGCTTCAGTCATAAATCTCAGACTCCAACCTGACCACTATCATCCATGCTTTCATCACCTCAAAACTGGACTATTGTAACGCACTCTACATGGGACTGCCCATGGTGACGGTTCGGAGACTGCAGCTGGTGCAGAATGTGGTGGCCTGTCTCCTTACAGGGACGGGTTATTGTGAGTATATTACACCGGTGCCTATAGTCTTCCGGGTGCTGGTTCTTATCTATAAAGCCCTATACAGCTTGGCCCCATATATCTGTGGGATCACCTCACTCCCCGTGCTCTGGATTGGCCCCTGCAGTTGACCGGAACCGCCCTTCTCGAAGTCCCCTGGGTATCCCGGGGGGGTGATTATGGAGAGGGTGCTCTTGTTTGCTGTGCCAAGGCTATGGAAATCCCTCCCAGCAGAAGCCTGGGTGGCCCCGGACCTCTCCTTTTTTCGACATCAATGCAAGATCTGGCTGTTCTGCCAGACCTTTGGTGAGAGAGATGGGTGAGGGTGGGTTTTTATGTTTATGGGGGTGGGGGTGAAGGTGGGGTATTTTTTTCCTCTCTCCTCTTTTCCCAGGGGGATGTTTTCCCCTTTTTCCTCTTCCCATTTTAGATGTTTTATGTTGCTGTTCATGTAATTTTATGTGTGCTTTTTTACTTTTATATATTGTAAGCCGCCCTGAACTACCTTTGGCAGGAGGGGTGAGATATCAAATGTTTTAATCAAATAAAATAAATACTGATCCCACCAGCTGTTCATAGGGAAGTCACTGTCTTAGGGCACTTTCTGCCATACAGGGACGCGACCTTACAAGGCTGTGAGCAAAAATGCGCTTGCAAATCATGAGCATTTTCTTGTATGTCCAAATGCATACATTTGCATAATTACCACTGCTATGTGCATTTGCAAGGCTGATTAAGAGGGCTGCAAAATCCAGCTGTCAATCAGCCTTGTAAATGTGTATAACAGCAGCAATATGCGGATTAGTTCATTTGGCTGTACGGGGAAATGTGCATTATTTAAAAGTGTGATTTCCCTCACAGCTTTGTATGGTCATATCCCACTTGTTGGACAGCACCTTTACCCTTACTTCCTCATTTGCACAATGGATTTATGACATGAGGCCTAGCCAGCTGGTTGATGTCACAGAACCAACGCCAGTGCACCAGAACTAAGGTGTAAAACACACACTTACACAAATTACCAGTATTCATACAAAGGTACCACACTGACAGCTCTGGAAGTGTATGCCTTCTGCTATTGGCTTCTTGGTTGACACTCTCAGTAAAGATGAAATTTGTGACTGCAGTTTCTGCAACATGGATACTTGAGCTAGATTGTTTATTTCAAATTAGACTAAAATCACAACTCTCTTTGATAGCGGAGGAAACACCCAAATCCTAGAACCACTGCTTGGTGCTTGAAATTCAAATCTGAAACAAGATGCTAGCTTTGAAACTGGCCCTTCTGAAATGGGTCTAATGAAAACCTCAGGTCTGAGCACTCCCAAGTTGTGTTTTTGTGTATCTGTCTGTCTGTCTCTCTGTCTGTCTGGCCGTCCTGGCAGCATTTTGGACATTTCCTCACCAATATGCATAAACTCCAAGAGGCCTTGGGGGAATGTGCATAGCTTGGCCCCATTTTGGACATTCCCTAGCCAATATGCATAATCTCCAGAAGGCATCATGCAATGTGCATCTTTTGAGAGAACTGCGTACACTACCCGGTCAATCTGCACATGCACCAGTCAATATGTATAATCCACAAGTGGCCTTGGGGAATGCGCATATCTTGACAGAGTTGTGTACACTGCCCAGTCAATATGCATAGCCTCCAAGACACATCAGAGAAAATGCATACGTTGACAGCGTTGTGTACACTGCATGGCCAATATGTACATTCTCTGGTCAATTTGCATTGTCTCAAAAGACACACTGTAGAATGTGCAAACATTTCAGCATAATCTGATCATAATTTTCTACTTTGTCCTTGCAATAAGCATAGTCTCCAAGATCCATTTGGAGAACGTGCAGAAATCAGCAATATTAGAAGGGAATTTTGTACATGCCTGGGAAATATGCATAGTTACCATGTGATGCTGGAGAATATGAATTGATCTGATGGATTCTTAAGCAAATTTTAAGAAACACTTATTTTATTTATTTATTTTATAGATTTCTACCCTGCCCCTCCTGTAAACAGCTCGGGGTGGCTTCCAACAGTAAAAATACAATACATAAAAACAATTTTAAAAACATCAATAATAATAACAATCACATATAAAATTATTAAAAACAGGCCCCGGGCCTCCCTTTAAACACAAAATAAGGTAGGGGCGCTGAAAACCTCACCCCACCCTCCCACAAGGCCTGGGCTTATGAAGCATACATAGCGCAGGCTGCATTGGTATCAGTGCAACCCTGCAATGTGTATGATTCATAAGTGTGCCTTAAAATCTGCATAAGTGGCAACCCTATTACAGACTGCGGGTGGTAGAATATATTTTGAATGCTCCCATGTGAAAACTACATGCAAGTAGAAAAGTAGCACAACAGGGATCAGATTGGAATAGAACTTTTCCCCCTGATGTTTTTTACTTCCAGATTTATTTATATGTGGGAGAGCATTCAAAAATTGTATTCTCATCTTTGGAGATAGTCCACTCTTTCATCTTAGGATTCTATCACCTCATTCTGCTGCATGTGTAGACCAGGCCTTTGTCTCCAATGACTGCACTGTTTTCAAGGTTCCAGAACAGGAAGTAGGCCCTGTTGCCACACAGAAATAAGTCTGGGTGGAGAGTAACACAGATTGAGAGGGATGGGGAAGAAGCCTGAGCTCTTGAAAAACACAGCACAGGCAGGTCTCAAGTGATGATCACTAGAAAACAAGGGGCAGAGTGACCTTACCCACTCCTGTTCTCACCTCACCTATGTAGTTGCTGCAGTCTTTTCAAGGCTTCAGGACTGGGTGTAGGCCCTGGTGCCACTCAGCAATCTTTCCTGCTAGAAACGCAGAACAAAGTAAAAGGCAGAACTCTGTCTTCCTGAAAAACACAGCACAGTCAAGAGGTGGAAAGTAGGAGGTAGCTGACTGGCCTTACCACTCTGACCAAGTTGAGGAATTGTTTCAGAAATCAATGGAAATGATAAATGTGAGTAAGGAAAAGTTTTATGAGAAACTAAACAATCTGATTGTGGACAAAGGCCCCAACAGTGGAATTATTTCAAAAGCCCAGTATAGCAAGCTGTTTCTAGAAATAAAAGAAGCCAAATAAAAATGTATGAAAAAGAATCCTGTGGACTATAGGCACCTGAAGAGGTATGACATTTTGGCCATTGGAGAAGAGCAAAAACTTATCTCCCCACTAACTTCTGGGGTACAGACGTACTCCACTTTGTCTGTAATGAGGACTTAAATGACATTATTCATGAAACTCATGTAAGTATTGGCCATGGTGGCAGAAATAGGATGATGTGTGAATTAAAAACAGTGCTGAAACCATCATGATCTATGTAAACTGCTGTCCACCATGCCAACAAAAATCCAAAGCTCCCAAGAAAGGCCTAATTAGGAAACCAATGTTGTTTTCAGAAATGAATTCACATTGCCAGGTTGATTTGATAGACATGCAAAGTCAGCAGGATGGAGAATGAAAGTTTATTTTTGTATATCAGGACCACTTAACCAAATTCATCATCCTCCGAGCCTTAGCAAGCAAGAGTGCCAAAGAAGTTGCAGACAATTTGATTGATGTTTTCACTACTTTTGGAGCTCCCAGTATTTTGCAGAGTGACAATGGCCATGAGTTCACCACCAAAGTGGTAGAAGAATTAATGGCCATGTGGCATGACTTGAAAATAGTTCATGGCAATCCTTGCCACAGTCCAAGTCAAGGCTCTGTCGAAAAGCCAACCAAGACATTGAAAATATGTTGACTACTTGGCTGCAAACAAACTCAACTAAAAAATGGTCAAAAATGTGTGCAGTTCTTGAAGAACCATGCTACCACCAGGGGATCAAGCAGAGCCCATATGAGGTTATGTTTGGAACAGAGGCCAAAACTGGCTTGAGAACATCATTCATACCCCCATGAACTCTTGGGTGAGATTGAAACAGGGGAGGATCTAGAAAGAGCTGCTGAACAGGAAGAGGACAGACATGGAAAAGCAGAACATGACAACAAAAACTCAGAAAATGCCAATAAAGAAGAGGCAGTGACAGTTACACCTATGATCACAGCTGAAGCAAAATGCCATGTTTGTCAAAAGGAATGTGGGAATGCTTACAGGTGCTCTGAGTGCAACCAATCAGTGCATGCTATTTGTGAACCTGATACAGAAGAAGAATATGGATGCACTGTCACATGTAACCTGTGTGTTAAAAAGAGGAAAATTAAACAAATTAGAATCTCTGCACAAACGACCTTGGGGGAGCAGGCAAAAAATATAAAAATTTTCTCAGAATCTACGTTTCCTCCAGGTAATGTTGGTGGTACAGTAAGACTTCATGTACCAGACGTTGATTGGGGCAGAAATGATAAAGAAATATTTTGGCTGTGATCATGTTAGTTGAAGATGGACAATACTATCAACTAGGCACCAAACAGGAAAAACTGAAGCAGCTTTTCACACAGAACCAGTTTTCTGTCTGTCCTGAAAATATGTTAGCAGTAAAAGAAGTAGCTCCTGTTGAACGAGGTTTGAGAGAAATAGCAAAGCTGCAGTCATTGTCCAGTGGCCAGGGATATCAGCGATGTTACTGTAAAGCAAAGTGCTCCACAAAGAAATGTAAGTGCAAGAATAGGAATGCACTGTGGAACTCAAAATGTCACTATAGCCGATCCTGTTGTAACAACTCAAAATGTCACTATAGCTGATCCTGTTGTAACAAGTAGTGACAACTCACCATGAAGTAGTAAAGGATGTATTGAAAGTGCCATTTCAGTATTGCACTCATATATATTCTGTTTAGTCATACAGTTTTATTCATAAAAGTTAACATTTGAACTACTATTATTGTATGTTAATGTTAAATATTTTAGTCTTGTTTCCTAAAGATAAGAAATTGTCTTTTCAAAACTATAAAACTCAAACTGTCAGCCTGTTCTAGTGTTACAAGCGGTGAAAGTGAACATTGTATGTAAAGTGAAAGCTTCAAGTACTCATTAAACACACATGTGACCATTAACTGAATCCCAAGCTCCTTCTGAGTATTTGCAGAAATTCCTGTACTGCTCAGTATTATGTTTATGGTGTAAGCAATAAAAAACTTATGAAAATGTCATATCTATTATTATCCTGTTTCAAATAAGACATGATAGCTTAAGAAATGTGCTCAGTACTAACATCCAAAAAACTATTTGTTACTGTGTTTGTTACAATGTTCATATGTGGCTAAGAGTGTAGAGTGTAGAGAATAAAAGTACGATGTTTTGCACATTATTATTTTCCTGTTTTGAATTGTAAGTTTGTGGAATTTTATAAATGTTTTCATAGGGTACTTTCAGACGATATGCACTCCCAGGTCACCACAGTGAATTCCCAAGCATGGCGAGCCAGCCAACCCCCTCCCGTGGTCCAGGAAAGCCCTGAACAGATGTGACGGGAGTGGGACAAAGGCAAGAATACGTACGGATGGACCACGGTCTGGGGCAGCACAACAGACGTTACGCCGATGCTGGACCGTGGTCAGAACGCCCAGAAGACACCGGGGTGGGGCGGGAGGTAGACATGGCCGACTGAGGGCAAACGAAGGCAAAAGTGCCAAAGGGCAACGCCCACACAAGGGAAACGGGAAGGGAGGCCAAGAAGGAAGAAGAGCGACTGTGGCAGCACACGCAACAGGCACAGGGAAGCAGCGGACAAGGCAGAACACAAACCACAAACACACACCTGGGTGAAAACACACCAGAATGGGAAAGGAAGGATGGGGGGAGCACAACAGAAAGGCCAACACACACAGCACCACAGCCGGGGCGGGGGGGAGCCCAGGGCCAAGGAAGCAGAGGGGACCTGGCCAGGATCAGACCAGGACTCGGTGACAAGCACCCAGAATTCCACTGACAGCACAGGACACCCAACAGGAACACAGACACCCCAAGTCATAGAGGCCCCCACAGGGATGGAGCACAGTCACGGCGGGGTGGGGGGGGCAACCAAGCTGGGTAAGGCACCGGAGCAGTCCGAGGCAGGTCCAGATGGCAGGGATCCCACACGCTGATGCAAAGGCATGGCCGGGGATGGAGGCGAGCTGGAACCGGCGTGCAGCACAAACAGCCCCCCCGAGGAAGCAGGGAGGGGCTGTCCAGGGCCCCTACACCTGCACAGTCACTGAGGCACCCAGTGGGCGAGGGGGGGGCAGGTCATGAACACAGATGAGCAGGTGGCTGGCCAAAGGATGACAACACCACGGGGAGAGCTGGTAGCAGGGTCAGGCAGCAGGAACCAGCCAAAGGGGGGGGCGGGCATGGAGGGGAACACCACAGTCAGAAAAGGATAGGGGGTGCCCATGCAGGGGGCACAGTGACACAGGTAAGCGGAAATGAGACAAGCAAACTGGCCAGAGCAGCTGCGAGGCTGGAATGGCAAGGAGTGAGCGGCCAGTGCCTGGAGCCGGCAGGGGGGTGCAGGGAGCAAATGATGGGGCACACATCCATGGCACCAAAGAAACAGAGGGCCTCACAGCCAGCTGCAGGGGGTCAGGAAGGGGCCCGGAATGGGCAGGCCCACCAGATGCATGTAGCGGGGCCACCGAAGCATGCCCCGGCGGTAGCCCTCCCCCGCCATGTGGTGGGCAACGAGGTAATAGGCCTCAAACGGATCCGTCATGGTGAGCCCGACCTGAACATCAGTACGGGACCAAACAGCAGCCAGAACCACCAGCTCCAGTTCGATGGGATCTGGCAAGGCATAGTCAACAGCAGGGGACCATGGCAGGTGCCCAAGCTCCAACAGGCGGTGATACAGCGAAGCATGCTAGCGCTGGTAGCCCCATGCCCCGGGGATGCAGCCAAAGAAGGACACAGCTAGGGCAAGGCCCCCCTCCTCCAGACAGGTCATGAACCCAGTCTGGCCACACACTGAGAGGGCAGACATAGTCTCCACCGGGGACCACACCACATGCAAGCACCATACCTCCATAATTAGCCCATCGGGAAAGGGACAGAGGCCAAGTGCCTCCACATAGAGCCAGAACTCGCGAACGCTGGCCTCATAGCCAAAGTAGAGAAGCCCAGAGCTCAGACTCGCATAGCCATCAGAGAGGGTGTCCGGGCAGCACAGGAGCAGTTGCATGGCCGGGGAATGCCACAGGTCAAAGAGGGTCATGGTCCTGCAGAAGGTCCAGCTATGGGGGTGCCTGGTGATCCAGGGAGCAGGAGCCCCGGGGTAGCACAGCCGTCCATGGTGCAGCAGGCAGAGGGTCTGAACAGCAAGGAGTGAGGGGCCCCTCATTCCCATGTGGGCTGGGAAGGGAAGCAGGGGAGCTCAAAGGACACGCAATAAAGCTGCAGGCCATAACATGGGACAACTAGCGAGTGATGCGTGGGCAGTGGACCCTGCACAGCGGCAGGAACCGAGCGCACAGGCAGTACAGCAAGCAGTGATAGCAGGGAGGTAATGACAACAGGCAGCCATCTGCGTAACGAATGAATGTGTGCATGCGTCTGCGGGGCACGGGCCCCCATGGCAGGAGTGCAGGTGCATGGGGGGGCGCCCCAGCACCCACGCACCAAACGGAGGCCATCTGGCGGCGGAGTGGGTAGCCAATGGTGGCCAACAGAGGTGCGCTGCCCCCCCCCACACAGGTGCAAGAGCGGGGCATGGAGCAGGGGCGGGTGTGGAACATGGCCAGGAGAGGCGCGCGCCAGACCGCATCATCAGGATGCTCCACTATGGACGTGGGCCAGAGAGACGCATGTTGGCTTCATTTGGCCCTATGTGTGGAGTGGTACTGGGTGCACACCAACCTCATGGGCCTCTGCACTGACATGCTCCACCTGGGAGCCCACATCCGGGGGTGCCTGGCCAGGAGCTCTGCAGCTGCTCTCTTTGCCCGTATGTACAGGGGGGACTTTGCCGACATGAGGCTGTCCAGGATAGAGGAGGTGCTTATGTCCCCCTACATCCTGGGGGATCCGGCCTATCCCCTCCTCTGCTGGCTCATTAAGGCATACCTGGTTCCCAGGAACCTAGTGGAGGCGCTGTTCAATTCCCGACTGCACCTCGAGGACTGTGGTCAAGAGGACCTTCGGTGTCCTCAAGCAGCACTGGATGTGTCTTCTGCTTGAGAAGACTTTTATTAGTCCCCCTAGCTTTTATATAGGCGTCTCTGGCCGTCTGAGATAGCCCCCTCCGCCTTAAGCGGTGGTATGCCTGGAACAAAAGCCTTCTTGCTGCCTTCCATTCCCCATCATACCACCCCTCCTGCCTCCTTCCCTTCCCCCAAGCCCCAATAGGATGACCTAAAATTGGCACCAGTTGTTCCAGGAGTAATTCGAACATACAAAGGATACTCTCCCCGTCCTCTTCTACTTTCCACAAAACCTCCTCCAGTGAAATACCTGAAATAACCTCATCTACATCCTCAAGTACTTGTGGGGCCCATTTAACCCTTTTCCAACCCCTCGTCCTCCCTCTCTCTAATTCCCCACACAACTCTTCACCCGGGCTTGGGGAGGCATCTCCAGTTCCATCCTTTAACAGCCACACCACCAATGGTAAGTGGTCTGTGAGAGGGCAGGCTACCACCCCAAGTCTATTACCCTATGAAACCAAGGGCCTGAAATCATGATATAATCGATCGTACGCCCCCCGCCCCCCAGGTGAGAGAGAAATGTATATTCCCCTTCTTTGTCCCCTGGGGACCTACCATTTAAAACAACCAAATCTGTTGCTTCCACCAATGCCTCCAATTTCTGACCTGACTGGTTAGTACAGACATCCTTTGAACTTTGATCTATAAAGTCCTGTACGGTCTTGACCCCGGATATCTCAGGGACCGCCTCACCTTCCACGACTCAGGACGGCCCCTTTGGTCCGCCGGGAGTGCCTTCCTGGAGGTCCCCCGCATGCAGTGGAGGTCCACAATGGAGAGGGTGTTCTCAGTGGTAGGGAAGCAGCTGTGGAACTCCCTCCCAGAGGAAGCCCACCTGGCCCCAAGTCTACTGGCCTTTCGACGGGCATGTAAGACATGGCTGTTCTCCCAGGCCTTTGAGGTGGAGGGGGGCGTTAATGAGGGTTTAAAACTGTTGAATGTTGACTATTGTAAATTTTATTCTGGTTTTAAATATTGTTTTATTTTTGTATGGAAGCTGCCCCGAGATGCCATAGGCATAAGGGGGCGGCATATAAATGCGACAAAATAAATAAATAAAAATAAATAAATCTGTGACAACCTCGGGCTGAATGTGGCTTGTGGGCTTTACCATGCTGCCGCGGGGGTTGTTTCGCCTGGGCACTGACTGCTGCTTCCAGGGGAAGGAAGAGCCGTTCTGCCATTTCTTTTTGCTGCCAGTGTCAAAGAGCCCTGTGTCAGTTGATGTAGCATGGTGTATAGTTCTTTGCTTGGGTTGCCACAGTTCCAAAGGTTCTAGCCCTGATGTCGCTTAGGAGGAGGGAAGGCGTCTGTGAGCGGTCATAATGGTTGAGGAAGCTATTGCTGTGGGTTGTTTGCAAGGGTTAAGTCCAATGGGTTCTGCTATTTTCTGGGGGTGCTGTGAATGCCTGGTGTACAGGTCCCAGACAAGTTGGGGCCTGATGGATACACTGGCCTTTGCCAAAATTTGGGTGAGGCCTGATGTACAGAAAGAACTGTCAGTTCCATCCTGGAAGGTTGGCTTTGCGTTCAGAGGGTGGTAGTGGCAGATGCACACAGAGGGGCTCCATGTATGTATGATGCAACCCTGCTGCTGTGGGTCAAATTTCAACAGCAAGGAGGAGTGGGAGCACCAGACAAGTTGCAAGAGTGGGATGAAATCAGGACCACAAATTTTCTGGACATTTGTGTACTGTTAGAAGTAAGGAAGTCACTAATGAAGGCTGGATCTTCCCTGCCATTTCCCCCCATCACTGCCCTGATGACCTTGGGAGGATAACCATGGTGCCACTGTGTGTGCCTCTATCAGATGGTGGAGCTGAATCTCTAGGGGGAAACAAGTGGTTTGGTGTACAGGGAATGTGAACCCACTGCTGGGGTGCTTCTTGCCCTATACGAGGTTTGGCCACTCCCAGAAGTGCAGAGCACCCTGGTGAGTGTGGATGTTTTCAGCCCCAACTGCATGGTGATGCAGAAGATGCTGCAGAGGGAGTACAACAGGTGCATATTTAACTGGGGGTTTGATGTGAACTGGGAGACATTTCCAACCTCTTTGCGGGCAAACCCCGAATACAACTGTGCTGCTCCCAGTGAGTCATGAACTGTGCTGTGAGTCATGGATGTGTGAAACTGGGCTGAGAACATGCAAAGACTGAGTGCTTGGATTGGTTGCTTTCACTTTGAATTTTTACTTTTGTTTTCAATTTGCACTATAAGTGCTCAATAAAGTATGTGATTTGCTCAATCATCTCAGCATTCTGTGCATAGCAAAAGGTTACTTCCAGCTGCCAAGTGCTGGCAGGTATGAATCTAGGTATGCACCACCATGGGTGGGTGGGAATAGCAGGCGCTGGACTGCCTCCCGAAGTTACACATAATTATTTATATTTTATTTACAATAAAATTTGTATGCCCCTCCCCCTGCTAAAAGCATCTCGGGGCAGCTAACAACATGTTAAAAACAAAACAAATAACATCAAGTACAATTAAAATCATATAAAAAACAATTCAACCCCTACCCCTCCCTAACCCAACCCACCCACCCCATCTCCCTCGGGAAAGGCACAACGGAACAGCCAGGTCTTACATTGTCTACAGAAAGAGGGGAGGTTGGTGGTCAAGCAGACCTCCAATGGGAGGGAGTTCCACAGCCATGGCAGGGGCACAGAGAACGCCCTCCTCAAGGTCGACACCTGAGAAAGTCGGGGGACCTCAATGAAGGTGCCCCCGGCCGACCGCAGGGGCCGATCCAGGACCCAGAGGGTGAGGTGGTCCTGCAGGTAGGTGGGGCCCAGGCCGTTTAAGGCTTTAAAGGTCAACACCAACACCTTGAATTGGCCCCGGAAGACTATCGGCAGCCAGTGCAGAGAACGAAGAACTGGTGTAATGTGCTCGCGTCAGTCCGTTCCCATTAGGAGACGAGCCGCCGCATTCTGCACCAGCTGCAGTCTCCGAACCAGCACCAAGGGTAGCCCCACATAGAGTGCATTACAGTAGTAATAGTCCAGAAGAAAGAAACAGCTGGTGCATCTTCTTGTCCTATAACTCACCATGGCTGAGAGTCTAGACAAGGGGTGGGATACTAGGAAGGAGGAGTGGTGGAGAAGAAGAATGCCTGCCTATACATTAGGTTTGTCCTGCTAGTGGGGGCTGAGTAGGATCTGCCTGGACACAGAATGCATGAAGTAGCTGCCCCTTTATTAGGCTTTACATTCTAAAACATGTGAGTGGGGACTGATGGACCGAACCCAGACTCCAGTGGGCTACGGTCTCGTTTGTTAACACCCAAAAAGTCAGCTCAGCCATGAACTCATTCAGTTGCATACAGCAAATAACTGTGTCTCAGCCTCAGTTTCCAACTTGTAAAATTAGAATAATAATGGTGGTTCATATCACAGGGATGCTGGGATGATTAATGAGACAACTGTTGTCGTGAAGTTTGATACCTGCTAATTAAAAACAAGAATCAGTATTAGTATATTATGCAGTATTGCCATGGTGCTACAGGAAGAATTTAAATAAGTAGGACTGGAACTTCAGATATACACCTAGTGGATGACCTTAGATAATACTCCAACCCTTGGAGCAAGAATATTCTGTTAAACTCAGATAGCTAAACACTAAAAGAAACTGAAAGGTGAAAGAACATGAGTGAAAAACAGTTAAATGTCATGATCAAATTATGTGGAGAAGATGCTGAAAAGCCTGGCAGTGAAAATCTGAGCCATCTGAGTGAAGTGGGCCTGAGGGCTTTGCTCAGGTGGCAGAAGATATATTGTAGTATGAAATGGAAGCACATAGAACTCCTACTGGCTGGTCAGGAAAGGAAAACACAATGTGGGGGGGAGGGGGGAACACACACACCATAGCTAATCAAATAGCTGTCCAACCTGGAGAAGTAGAAGAATGAGAAGACAAATGATTATGTGGGAGGGCAGACTTGGTGAAGCAAAAAAATATGCAGGTACCCTCAAGAACAACTGCAGAAATAAAGAAATCTGAAGATGAAATAAGGAATCCATGGGGGGAAAGCTCTATAGCATGATAAATAAATTAAAGCAAAAAGACACTGAGAATTAATTTAGTCAAGACAAGCTTAGTCTCTGCAGGGTTCCAAAACTGTAAATTCTTCTAATTTGGAAGAATGATTAGAAGCTATACTTTGGGACAGATTGTAGCTCACATATATCTGCCTGTTGCAACCAAAGAATGCACAGTTGCAGACTCACTGAAGTGATATTTAAGTTCATATCAACTTTCCCAAACTTTGGGTTTCAGCAGGCTAGAGCCAGAACCAGAAATTTGAGCTTGAGCTGGGCCCAAGCCACATTGCATCAGGCCCAACATGAGCCTGATGCAGTTGGGCTCCTCTTGAGGGATGGGGGTGCACTTGCCATGAGGGAGCCCAGCCTGAGCCCAGGGGCCCTGAACAGAATGTGCCTGACCTGGTTTGGGTCCAACGGAACCAGTCAGACTTGGGTAATGTTGCAGGCCTGTACAATAGACATTATGTTGGCAAGTGCTTTATAATTTGGCCTGGCTTACACTCGTCTCCCTTCCTCCATATATTAATTGGAAATAAGCAATGGTAACAGGTAAAACTTCAGAGAAGCTTACATCATGCTATGGTTGGTCTCTTCTTTCAGACTGGCTATCGAGTAGAGTAGAATTGCTTGTGTCAACTTAAGAGGTGTTGCATTTTTCTAAGACCAACATGCAGGAGAGAGCTATGTATAAATTATCCAATCAAAAAAAGCCCGGTGAGTGTTCTCGGTTTACGGTGCACATGTTTTGTTGAAATATCATACTGAGCCTGAGCCTTAGGGGAAGGGTGGGTTATAAGTTTTAATGAATGAATGAATGAATGAATGAATGAAAATAAATAAAATTTCAGTCTGAAACACAACTTCCCAACTCTGCTTCTGCAGTTTCCTCCTCTAGAATCTCCTCGGTACTAAACTCACTAGTTCCTCCAAAAAGCTATTGTCCAAAGTCATCTGTCACTTTGGCCATATCACTCGATGGTTTCCTCATTCCACTTGTCATTAAATTTCAAAGCTTGAGTCTGTTTTGTTGAGCCTCCCTATGTCATTTATCCTTATTGGTCGGTGTCTGGTAATGTTATACAGAAATTCTAGATTGTATGCATCTAGCAACATTACAGCAGAGGATATCTGAAACTTACTTTAGCAGATATAATCATAACCACTATTTTGGCCTTGCCAGTATTGATGTAAAGTAACCCAACACATTTGAAAGTGTTGGGTTACTTTACATCAATACTGAAATAAACAAATTAAAGAATTCATAACAACATTATGCTGTGAAGATAAACTTCACACTTAGCACATCTCATTTTAACATTAACTGCCTCTATCCACACCCATGCTTCATTAAACAATATGGACTAATTTAGGCCAATCAAATGAAACGCTTGCCTGTTCTGAATTGCAGAGCCTTTTTTTCTCCATTAATAGGGAATAAACAAATTTTTGTTAGCCTCTTTCTTTACTAAACAGAATAAAGATGATGTACTGGACACATGACTTTGCATATGCTTTCAGTAATATTAAAACCCAGAAGAATTTCACTTTTTAATAAGTTTCAGGAACTTTAAGTAAGATCATAGAACCAGAGAGCAGAAAGGAACTGCAACAGTCATCAAGACTATCCCCTTGCTTGGTGCAGGTTTTGCCATACCTAGATTATCCCAGATATATGCCCATGCATCCAGCCTCTTATAAAATGGCAATGGTGGAGAATCCACAACTTGTCTAGGCAGCCAGCCCCACTGCTGGACTGTCCTTACAGTCAGGAAATGTTCCCTAAGATTCAATCTAAATCTTCCTTTCAGTAGCTTGTACCCCTTGCCTTGACCTCCATAGCAAGAGACAACAAATTGTTCTCCATCTTCCTTATGGCAGACAGCCTTTCAAATATCTGTAGACTGTTACCGCATTCCCCATTAGTCTTCTTTCTCCAAACTGATTCCAGCATACCCAAATCCTTCAACCTCTCATCCTATGATTTTTGTTCCAAATCCTTCATCAACTTTGTTGCTCTCCTCTGCCCCCTATCCAACTTTTCTGTGCCCGTCTTAAAATGGGGAGCACACAAATGAACAACATAGAGTTGAGTGTTACAGTGAATTTCTCTGTGTTGCATACATTGCTTCTGTCAGTGCTGAACTAGCAGAACAGCTTTCTAAAATCAATATATTAAGTCTGTTTGATCACCATTATTTCTACAACTCACAGTAGAATCTTAGTCTTTCACAGGCGCGGCTCACCTCTCAGGGAGTTGGGGGTGCTGACCCCCCCAAGCGCCCTGCCAGGCACCACGCCGCCGCTTGTAGGGAAAGAAAAAAAAACAAAAAAACCCCCTCGTCACAGCTTCCCAGCGCCGCAGCAGCCTCTGCCTTGCCTTTGCTTCAGAGCGGAGGCTGCAGCAGCACTGTGGTCAGTTTCAGTGAAACTGACATGAAACTGACCACAGCTCTGCAACAGCCTCCGCTCTGAAGCAAAGGCAAAGCAGAAGCTGCTGCGGCACTGCAGTTGACTTCTGGGATCCACTCCAGAGGAGTGGGTCCCAGAAGGCTCAAAATCCTAAGCCCAACCGCGTTTTCCAATTGCGTTTTCCAATTGGGCGGCTGAGCATGTAGTTGAAGCCCGGCTGAGCTCCTCCACTCTACACAGCACGTATAGGACGTGCTGTGGAGGGAGGAGCTAGGGCTTCCATTGCGCTCAATGGACGCAAGGAAAGCTCTCACCAGGGCGCTTTTTGAAAGCGCCCTGGCGAGATGCCTTGGACTGGGGGCCTGAGGCAGGGAGCAGCGCGCATGCACGCTGGTCCCTGCCTCACATGCTCCAAGAAGAAATGCCTGCCGCTTCAGCTGAGCTCCCAGCTCCAGGTAAGAAGATTCCTGACCTTCCTAATCCTATCCTCGTCCCGCACACACACCCAGGCTGTTTCCCACCCTGCACCCCCCCAGGCTGTTTCCCACTGGGAAACAGCCTGGGGCGGTGCGGGGTGCCTGAGGGGGTGCGGGGTGGGAAACAACCTTGGGGGTGTGTGGGAGGAGGATTCCCCCCAAGGCACCCCACATCCCCCCATGGCTGTTTCCCACCCCGCACCCCCCAAGGCACCCTTCACACACACCCAGGCTGTTTCCCACCCCGCACCCCCCAGGCTGTTTCCCCCCCACCCCCCAGGCTGTTTCCCACTGGGGGAGTGCGGGGTGGGAAACAGCCTTGGGGGGGGTGCGGGAGGAGGATTCCCACCCACCCCTCCAAGGCTCCACACACACCCTCAGGCTGATTCCCACCCCACCCACCCCAAGGTACCCCACACACCCCCAGGCTGTTTCCCCCCTGCACCCCCCCAAGGTACCCCACACCCCCCAAGGCTGTTTCCCA
>QEPC01004412.1:147470-185401 GCA_003113815.1 Sphenodon punctatus | reverse complement strand
TCGATGTTAACCATGGGACCTCCTTGCTGCTGCGTTAAGCCATGCCACTGGCCTACTGTCCCCCTGGTTCCACCTACCATTCCCCTGGCTCTGCCTACCATCCCCCTGGCTCCGCCCACCGACTCGCTGGCCTTACTGCCCCTCCAAACTCAAAACCCACCAACCGCCCCTGGTCTTTCATGAATCTATATGCTTTGGGTCTACTAGTTAGTCTCTACAACAGGGGTAAGGAACCTCCAACCCACAGTCCTCTTCTGCATGTAGACTGTGTTTGCTGATGTTACCCTGGGAACTCCTTGCTGCTGTGTTGTGCCAGTGTTTTGCCAGTGTTTTGCCAGTTATTTTGCTGTCCAGCTGGCCTGACACACTGACTTGGCTCTTGTAGCTCACCTTCCTTTACTGGTTTGCCTACCATCTGTTGGATCATGTTGAAGGGGAGCTGGAAGAAAGCATGGTGGGCCAGACTGAAGCAGGAACGCAACACAGCAAACTGCAGGGCCCACCAAATGCATCCATGTGTTCACTAGAAGCGAGATCTGCCCCCACCCAGCAGCAGAGCCATCAGGTATGCCTGTCAGGGAGTGTACCCTTGCCTCACACTGTACTGTGCCTTGCTCCATCCCACTCAGGTAAGACCTTCATCTCTGTCCCTTGTCTCTTAATTTACCCCTGTCCCAGTGCCCCACCTCTCCTTGCCCTGGAAGCTCCCCTCCCCTCACTTCCCCAGTGACTGCCATTCCCTGGCTCTGAGGGCAGTAAGAGCTGCAGTGACACAGAACTGGGAATTGGGAGCTATGTGCCTTGCTATATATTTATTTATTTTAATTTCTTTAATTAAGTTTTTACGCTCATTCTGCCGGCGCTATTTTGAAAGGGGCTTAGCGCTTTTTTGTTTTTTAAATTGAGAAAAAAAATCTCAATGAAAAAGAGTCAAGACTAGAGCTTTTCTCACTTCTCAGGGGTTTTTTCTATTCTTGTCGAGAAGCTTGATTCAGCCCTATGCAGGACCAAGATTTTATTGAAAATAGAGCTAAACATTTGTTTTGTTGTTTTCTTCATTCTTGTTGAGAATCCAGTTCTTGATTTGTCCTGATGCCCAAGAATGAACTAGGAACCAGCAGCATCTTGGTGTGATTCTTGACTAGAAACAGAAAACTTTAAAAAATAAAAATCAAAAAATAAAGTTTAAACTCACTGTGAGCTTGGGGGGGGGGGGTAGTTGACCCGGCCTCATTGCAACTGCAGGGGAACTTCTGCTTCTTGGGGGGTGCCGCTACCCAACCTGAAAATGATCTGCCCAGTACAGAGTCCTGGAACAGCTGGATGATCTGCACTGTCAACTTGTTAATTTCACCCTTCTCTGCTCAGCTGGCAGCTGATCTTTGGGGACGTTGCACCCTCTGAGTAGAAGATGCTCCCATGCCTGCCCGGGCTCGGGTGGCTCCTTGGGCCCTTCTGCATGCTGGCTAGTAAGATTTGAAATCAACAAGCCAGCTGTGCAGAACGTGCAGCTATTCCAGTACATGGGTGCCTCCCCCCCAGAAGAAATAGAGGCTACCTCACCACCAGCACTGAAGCTGGGCATTCCCCCCACCCCAATAATTTTTTTAATATTTTTTTTTTAAATAGCTCATTAGTTCATCGAGAGTTCTTACTGGAACCAATAGCTCAGTCCCAGTACTCAAAATAATGACAATTTTCACAAGAAGCAAAATTCCTTCTTGTTTCAGCCCTAAAACAAGGACTGAAACAACTCGTGGGTCTGTTCAAGCCACGAGTTGTGAATTAGATCCGTGCCCATCCTGGTTGGTAAAGGTTTCCAGGGAGACATTGGGGTCGGTTCTGGCAAGGGTGGTTAATGCGTCCCTTCGGCAGGGGAGGTTGTCGCCCAGTCTCAAGGAGGCTGTGGTGCACCCCCTGCTGAAGAAGCCTTCGCTGGATGTGGACACAATCGCCAGTTACCGTCCTGTCTCTAATCTTCCCTTTTTAGGGAAAGTTATTGAACGGGCGGTGGCTCTGCCACTCCAGGCACATCTGGACAGTATCGGTTTCCTTGACCCTTTTCAATCTGGGTTCCACCCTGGCTATGGCACTGAGACGGTGATGGTGGCTTTGGTGGACGATCTCCACCAGGAGATGGATGCAGGGTGTTCTACATTCTTGATCCTGCTAGATCTTTCGGTGGCTTTTGATATCGTGGACCATGGGCTGCTGCTGAGACAGCTGCGAGACCTGGGGGGTCTGGACGGGACTGTCCTTGGGTGGTTCCGCTCATTCCTCTTGGGGAGAAACCAGAGGGTGGTGCTGGGGGCTGAAACATCTAGCCCCCAAGCCTTGACCTGCGGCATTTTGCAGGGTTCGATTCTGTCTGGGTAGCTGGATAGGGATACACCTACCTCTTCCCCTCCAACCCCCATCCCTCTTGTTCTAGCTGGGAAGCTCTCTATCTATTTCTCTTTCTCTCTTTGGCCATATAGTGCAGGTGACAGCATGGGTGGGATCGTGTCTGTCTCTCCTTCTAGCAGTGGGGAGACTTTCTCTCTCTCCCTATGAACAGCAAGTTGCGTAAAGAAAAGGTGGAATGACAGCGCCCCATGAGCAGAATGACAGGGAACAAGAACCCTGAGGGTGGGTCCTGGGGCTGGAGTAGAAGCTTCTAGATATTGGTCACAGCCCTCCATGCCTGTAATGTGGCCCCAGTACCCTGGTGGCAGGTCCTGGGGATGGAGTGGCTGTTTCTTGATGCTTTGGAANGTCTTTCATGAATCTATATGCTTTGGGTCTACTAGTTAGTCTCTACAACAGGGGTAAGGAACCTCCAACCCACAGTCCTCTTCTGCATGTAGACTGTGTTTGCTGATGTTACCCTGGGAACTCCTTGCTGCTGTGTTGTGCCAGTGTTTTGCCAGTGTTTTGCCAGTTATTTTGCTGTCCAGCTGGCCTGACACACTGACTTGGCTCTTGTAGCTCACCTTCCTTTACTGGTTTGCCTACCATCTGTTGGATCATGTTGAAGGGGAGCTGGAAGAAAGCATGGTGGGCCAGACTGAAGCAGGAACGCAACACAGCAAACTGCAGGGCCCACCAAATGCATCCATGTGTTCACTAGAAGCGAGATCTGCCCCCACCCAGCAGCAGAGCCATCAGGTATGCCTGTCAGGGAGTGTACCCTTGCCTCACACTGTACTGTGCCTTGCTCCATCCCACTCAGGTAAGACCTTCATCTCTGTCCCTTGTCTCTTAATTTACCCCTGTCCCAGTGCCCCACCTCTCCTTGCCCTGGAAGCTCCCCTCCCCTCACTTCCCCAGTGACTGCCATTCCCTGGCTCTGAGGGCAGTAAGAGCTGCAGTGACACAGAACTGGGAATTGGGAGCTATGTGCCTTGCTATATATTTATTTATTTTAATTTCTTTAATTAAGTTTTTACGCTCATTCTGCCGGCGCTATTTTGAAAGGGGCTTAGCGCTTTTTTGTTTTTTAAATTGAGAAAAAAAATCTCAATGAAAAAGAGTCAAGACTAGAGCTTTTCTCACTTCTCAGGGGTTTTTTCTATTCTTGTCGAGAAGCTTGATTCAGCCCTATGCAGGACCAAGATTTTATTGAAAATAGAGCTAAACATTTGTTTTGTTGTTTTCTTCATTCTTGTTGAGAATCCAGTTCTTGATTTGTCCTGATGCCCAAGAATGAACTAGGAACCAGCAGCATCTTGGTGTGATTCTTGACTAGAAACAGAAAACTTTAAAAAATAAAAATCAAAAAATAAAGTTTAAACTCACTGTGAGCTTGGGGGGGGGGGGTAGTTGACCCGGCCTCATTGCAACTGCAGGGGAACTTCTGCTTCTTGGGGGGTGCCGCTACCCAACCTGAAAATGATCTGCCCAGTACAGAGTCCTGGAACAGCTGGATGATCTGCACTGTCAACTTGTTAATTTCACCCTTCTCTGCTCAGCTGGCAGCTGATCTTTGGGGACGTTGCACCCTCTGAGTAGAAGATGCTCCCATGCCTGCCCGGGCTCGGGTGGCTCCTTGGGCCCTTCTGCATGCTGGCTAGTAAGATTTGAAATCAACAAGCCAGCTGTGCAGAACGTGCAGCTATTCCAGGACATGGGTGCCTCCCCCCCAGAAGAAATAGAGGCTACCTCACCACCAGCACTGAAGCTGGGCATTCCCCCCACCCCAATAATTTTTTTAATATTTTTTTTTTAAATAGCTCATTAGTTCATCGAGAGTTCTTACTGGAACCAATAGCTCAGTCCCAGTACTCAAAATAATGACAATTTTCACAAGAAGCAAAATTCCTTCTTGTTTCAGCCCTAAAACAAGGACTGAAACAACTCGTGGGTCTGTTCAAGCCACGAGTTGTGAATTAGATCCGTGCCCATCCTGGTTGGTAAAGGTTTCCAGGGAGACATTGGGGTCGGTTCTGGCAAGGGTGGTTAATGCGTCCCTTCGGCAGGGGAGGTTGTCGCCCAGTCTCAAGGAGGCTGTGGTGCACCCCCTGCTGAAGAAGCCTTCGCTGGATGTGGACACAATCGCCAGTTACCGTCCTGTCTCTAATCTTCCCTTTTTAGGGAAAGTTATTGAACGGGCGGTGGCTCTGCCACTCCAGGCACATCTGGACAGTATCGGTTTCCTTGACCCTTTTCAATCTGGGTTCCACCCTGGCTATGGCACTGAGACGGTGATGGTGGCTTTGGTGGACGATCTCCACCAGGAGATGGATGCAGGGTGTTCTACATTCTTGATCCTGCTAGATCTTTCGGTGGCTTTTGATATCGTGGACCATGGGCTGCTGCTGAGACAGCTGCGAGACCTGGGGGGTCTGGACGGGACTGTCCTTGGGTGGTTCCGCTCATTCCTCTTGGGGAGAAACCAGAGGGTGGTGCTGGGGGCTGAAACATCTAGCCCCCAAGCCTTGACCTGCGGCATTTTGCAGGGTTCGATTCTGTCTGGGTAGCTGGATAGGGATACACCTACCTCTTCCCCTCCAACCCCCATCCCTCTTGTTCTAGCTGGGAAGCTCTCTATCTATTTCTCTTTCTCTCTTTGGCCATATAGTGCAGGTGACAGCATGGGTGGGATCGTGTCTGTCTCTCCTTCTAGCAGTGGGGAGACTTTCTCTCTCTCCCTATGAACAGCAAGTTGCGTAAAGAAAAGGTGGAATGACAGCGCCCCATGAGCAGAATGACAGGGAACAAGAACCCTGAGGGTGGGTCCTGGGGCTGGAGTAGAAGCTTCTAGATATTGGTCACAGCCCTCCATGCCTGTAATGTGGCCCCAGTACCCTGGTGGCAGGTCCTGGGGATGGAGTGGCTGTTTCTTGATGCTTTGGAAAATTGGCTCTCTGTGCAAGGAATGATGGCCCCAGACCCATGGCGGTGGGTCCTGGGGCTAGAGTGGCAGCTTCTAGATATTGGCCACAGCCCTCCCTGCTGGTAACGTAGCCCCAGAACCCTGGTGGCGGGTCCTGGGGCTGGAGTGGCTGTTTCTTTATGCTTTGGAAAATTAGCTCTCTGTGCAAGGAATGATGGCCCCAGACCCATGATGGTCGGTCCTGGTGCTAGAGTGGAAGCTTCCAGATATTAGCCACAACCCTCCATGCTGGTAACCTAGTCCCAGAACCCTGGCAGTGGGTCCTGGGGCTGGAGTGGCTGTTTCTTGATGCGGTGGAATGACATCACCTCCATGCAAGGAATTATGGCCCCAGAACCCATGGCACAGACAGCATGGGTGACATTGGAAGCAACAGAAGACATTGGTTGCCAGGGTACAGAACCTTTGGCACAGATGGCAAACAGGCCTGGCCTGGGGGCCATTGGCACTAGCACCAGCAGACATTGGTTGCCAGGGTACAGAACCCTTTGCACAGATTGCATATAGGCCTGGCCTGGGGGCCATTGGCACTAGCACCAGCAGACATTGGTTGCCAGGGTACAGACCCTTGTCACAGACAACATATAGGCCTGGCCTGTGGGCTATTGACACCAGAAGACCTTGGTTGCCAGGGTACAGAACCCTTTGCACAGACATCATATAGGCCTGGGAGCCATTGGCACTAGCAGCAGCAGACATTGGTTGCTGGGGCAGCCAGTCAGGTGGCATGGCATGAGTGGCAGTTAGACAGACTGAGGCACAGTTCAAGCTTTTCAACCTGGATGGGTGGTCAGGCATGCAGCGTGGCATGAGAGGCAATAGGGCAGGTGGGCTTGGGCAGGCTTTGAGCTAGGCAACCTGGGTGGGCAGACAGGCACCTTGGCATGGGAGGCAGGAAGATGGACTGAGGCATGCTGAGCTTGGTGGCAAGCTGGGCGGGCAGACAGGCAGCGTGGCATGGGAGGCAGTAGGGTAGGAAGGCTGGGACTTTGGCCGCAGGGCACTCAGATAGGCTAGCAAAGACTGTGCAGCACGAGATAGCGAGAGCCAGTCAGCGTCACATAGGCAGGCTGATATCTTGTAGCCATAGACCAGCTGGCAGGCTTAAAGTTTGTTTCCCAATGCCACCCTGCATCATGAGGTCAGTCAGATAAGACAGACGAGGCCGTCTAGTATGTGAGAGAGAGAGACAGAAAGAGAGAGAGAGAGAGATGGTGCCAGGCATTGGGAGGGAGGGACAGCACCTCAGAAGGACAGGAGCAGTAGCCCTAGCCCAGATTGAGGAGGAGGAGGAGCCCTGTCCCAACTGACCCTGGCATGAGATGACGTGTGCCAATGCACCATCACTTCTTGTCCAGGGGCAGCTCGGGGAATCCAGGCGGCGGAAGGTTCACCTTCAAGAAGAGCAACTGCTCCACCAACTTGGCCCCCAGTCTCAGGAGGTGCGGGGAGCAAATGTTCCCCACCACAGAGAACACCCGCTCGCTGGGGACACTGGTTGGTGGGCAGGACAGGATACCCTTGGCCACTTTCAACAGGGCCAGCCACACATTGGCCTTGCCGGCCCAGTAGGCCTAAAGGGATCACTGCTGGGATCAATGCATGGCTCCTCCTCCAGGTAGGTCTCCACTGCTGCTGAGGCACCATCATACTCCCTCTGGTAGCTCTGGGTGGGCACCACCTGCCCCACTGCCCTCAGCCACACTGGTTGCCTCTTTGTGCTGGACCCCATGCTCCCCAAAGTGGCCTGCACACAGGAGGAGCTGTTGGCACTAGTAGGGGTCCTGCTGCTGCTGCTCATCCTGCTGCTGGTGCTGCTGCTACCACTAGAGCTGGACACAGGGATAGACCCAGATGGCTGGAAGGGGTTGCTGCTCCCACTCCCACCATTCCCAGGGGCATCCTACTGCATAGCCCGCTCTGCCTGCTGAACCTTCTGCACCAGCGTACCCTTCCAGAGGCCATAGACCACTGTCTTACGTGCCATGCTGCCCAGCATGGTTTCCAGGACATACTCCTCCCAGTGCAGGAGCTCATCAAAGCGTGCACTCAGCCCCGCCTTCATCTTCTGTGCCAGGTCTAGCACCTCATTGGAGAGCTTCCTGCCGGGAGGGCCACAATCCCACCCCCAAACAATCTCGTCCAGGATCCTCTGGAGACTATGGACCAGTGGGGTCACCTGGCTGAGGGTGGCAATGGAACTGATCATGGTCTCCGTCACGGCCAGGAATGGTCTCAGGATGAAGACCATCTGAGCAATCATCTCCCATTCCTCCCTGTTGTGCCCTGGAGGTGCCTCGATGTCTGTCTCCAGTACCGTCTCCGCCTGATGCAGAGCGGCTTTCTGCTCCAAAAGCCACTCGAGCATCAGGAAGGTGGAATTCCACCTGGTGGAGATGTCCTGTATGAGCGTGTGCACCAGGGACCCTTGCTTGGCCTACTTCTCCCGGAGGAGCTCGCTGCCCTTCACGTTGCGGTTGAAGAACTCCGCCAGCTTCCTACCCTGGTCGACCAGGGAGCTAAGGGGCCTGGCCCAATCCCCTTCTTCCCCAAGTCCAGAACATCCTTCACCATGAGATGGAGGGTGTGTGTAGCGCAAGGGATGCTTGTGAAGCCCCCGTCATGGACTGCCTTGAGTATATTGGCCGCGTTGTCTGTGACCACACACCCCTTGGTGAAGGCCACGCCTGGCATGACCCACTCCCTCACCATGGTGGCCAGGAATGCCTCGAGGTTTCTCGAGGTGTGGAAGCTGTCCATGACTTGGGCCTGAAGCAGGTCCCACCTATACCCTGCTTCAGGACCCCTCCTGCCACTGCCAAGCGCTGTCTCTTGCGCTCCTTCAAAGCCCTGTAGAGCTGTGGCACCACAGTCCAACTCAGGGCGGAGCGGGAAGGTAGATTAAAGTTGGGGTTCAGGAACCCAATCACGCCAGGGCAGTCATCTCGGCCAACAGGCACTTCACTTTATCTTGCAAGTCAATGCCATGGCACCCTGCCGATGGCCTTGACAGATCCCCCCACCCCAGCTCCTCCATGGTGGACTGATGGCACTGCTGGGGAGGCTCCTGCTGCTGTTCTACCTCCTTAGCAGGAGGAATACTTCTCCTGCTTCTAGAGGCAGCAGCTGGTGCTGGTGCAGGACGCTTGCCCGCTGAAGGAGCTGGGCGCCTGGCCGCTGCAGTCGGCAACCTGCTTGCATCCACTTCCCCTGACTTCCCGCTGAGCAGAAGAGCACTGTGGCATGACTTTAGGTGCCTTGCCATTGCCATTATCCCCAGGTTGCTGAGCACCTCCCCACGCTTTAGCACCTTTTTGCACACAGTGCACTACACCTCTCTGGAATCATCTGCCCGCACCTACTTGAAATGATCCCAGACTGAGGATTTTTCACCCCCTCCTGCCTTCTGGCCCACCCCAGGTGACGCACTGCTGCCAGCACTGCTGGGAGGGGGAGAACTTTGTGGCTTTGGCGACACAGCTCTGGGAGAAGGCTCAGCCATTGCCTCAGCTGCAGACATCTCTGTGGCACTAGTGTCTGCCTCTGACTCACTGTTGTCTGCGATCACGGTGATGTCCCATGAAGGGACCCTGAGGCTAGACTGCCCGTGCCCACCATGCTGCTGGCACTCTCCCTGTGCCCCCCTCTATAGCTGCTAGTGCTGCTGCTACTCCTCTCTCTACTGACATTGCCTGGGGACAGAGCCCTGATTCTAGCAGCTGGGGTGGGATCCACCAGCTCTGAACTGCTGGGGATCGCCTCAACAGTGGGGGACATTGGTGGCCCTGTAGGAACATTGGAAGCAGCACCAGCACCTGCTCCAGCACCAGCACCAGCAGAGACAGACGCAGCCTCATGTACTGGAGGCCTTCCAGTGCCCTGCGTGGCAGTGGAGGAGGGCACTGCCAGGAGGCAACACTGAGACAATGAAGCCTGGGGCCCTAAAGCAGGTCTGCTGAGTTTGGAGCGTCTTTATGTGCTCAGGCTACTGCTTCTGCCTGCTGCCACTCCCCTGGAACGACCCCTACTGACGCTGGGACGTGCCCCATTGCCTCCCATACAGGAAGCAGAACGGCCTCTCCTTCCCTTCTCCATTTCTCCCACCAAAAGAATGCACAAATATTTTATTAAAACAATTTTTTTATTTTTTTATTTAAATTTCTTAATCTATCTATCTATCTATCTATCTATCTATCTCTAAAACCTATTGAACTAAATGGAATATCCTAATAATTAACTACAAAGGCCTTGTCCTACAAACACACTGTATCTCTATCTATCTCTATAACTAAGCTAACTACTATGTATATCTACCTAGTAACTATCTATCTAATAACTATCTATCTATATATAGAATATTACACAGTGGAAAGCAGAAAGAACACAGGGATGGGTACAAAACTGAAATGAAAATCAATCTAATAATAAATAATCTTACTCTAAATAACTCCTTCTGAAACGCCAGCTGTTCAGGAACAGTAACTAGCTCAGAAGGTGTTGGGAAGGTGGGAGGCAATCAGTTTTGTTTCTTGCTGCGCCCGCCTCACCACAAGCACCATTGGCTCCGTGCAGCCTAGCTCGTGGCCAATCACAGACTGCGAAGCCAGTGGTCTGAGGCGAAAAGGGATGGTGATTCAGCAAGCTGGTTGCTACTGCAAGCCTCTTCACCCCTGGTGACTGGAAGTCTGCTCCTCAGCTGACTCCCCCTCCCAGTCATTTTTTGCTTTCCAGTGACATGTTTTTGCCACCCGAACTCACCCAAACGCGATCTGAATTGACCGAACTGTTTGGTCATTTCAACGTTCAGAATTGAGTTTGTTTCTGTCTGTTTATGTTCGGATTCAGGTTCAGGTTCAGTGGTCCGAACAGGCCGAGTTTGGGCCGAACTCCGAACTTCCAAACTGCATTCGCCCATCCCTAGAATTGAGTCCAAGAGATAGGGATTTCTTCAAGGCCACCCCCTGGTTAAGATAAGATCTGAACCCTTGTCTTTCCAGGTCCAAGTCCAATGTCTTCTAAACTTGGTTACATTGTTAAAACCTCCATTTCTCTTTCTATGCCCTGTATTTCAAAATATTATATTACATTGATAACTGGAGAGCGCATAACCTTGAATAAACATTATGCTACCATTGCAGACACTGATATCAGCTGTTGCCTACTCTAATGGAGACTGCTGATATAACACGTGCAGGATGTTATCGCCTTCTCACATTTACGAAGAAGCATGACCAGACCACACCTTATGTTTTTCACAATTCACTTCATAAGTGTACTCCATGTCTTAAAAACCCCAAATGGTCCTGTTCAAGAATCTTTCTTGGAATTTAGTTTTTCTAAGCCACCATGCTCATATACCAATAATCCCTTCTCACCATCTAAATTTTGCCATTGAATGTCAGAGTCTTCTTCTGTACAGCTTATTCCATCTGGAACAGGATCTTTACAACTTTCTGCATTGACTCATAGCCAGATCTTATCTGAGAATCTTCTCTTATCTCTTCTTTTTGATTGCTTATCTCTGTTAATTTCTCTCTTCCTCTAGTAGATTTTATCTTAATCCCCTCCCTATTCTTTATTGTAGAATAAAATTTATTCTACAAGAGGCATTTTGGACACAGTTCATTTGAAATACACTTTATAAAATAAAAGCTGTGTTTTACACAGGATATACGAGTCAATTTAGAGCAGCTAAGGATTTAGCCTCAAATTAAAGTTGAACTCCTTCATCCATTAAAGTCAACGGAAGTTGAGCCAATAAATTCAGTCAATGGAAGATTACACTTTGGGTGTTAACTAACAAGACATTAGCCTACTGCACTCTAGATTCAGTTTGTGAAAACCAACTCATGCGTTTTGTGTGTCTAACACAATAAATAGGCAGCCCTGGTGTAACTTTCATGTGCTTGCGGGAAGCCCCCACTGGTAACATCAGTGGGTGTTAACAAATGTACTAGCGGCCCACTTCGGCTTGCTGTGGCCAACTTTGGCCTGTGGGCCATTATCATGTTTCTTTGAGCCCTTCCAGATGTTTGCTCCAGAGTTCTCCCAGGTGTGGTAGTGGCTCACCCATGCTGTGATCTCAGAGACCTCCATGGTCACAGTCCAGGCTACTGTCTGCACAATTGGGCCAGAGAGGGTGTAGCCATGAAAAATAGGCCTGAAAAGTAGGCCCATTTCAGCCCTTGAATTGCTAAAAGACAGGTCAGTTTAAGCATTGACAGTTTCTGGTACCACTATTTCGGTTAAGAACAAAGTTTATTAAAAGTGTTCTTTAGTTTATCTTGTTTACTTATCAGTTGGCTGTATGAACAATTGGTTCAGTCTGGTTGTAGATGTGCTCCCTGTAGTGGGACCTGAAGAATCTGAGTATGTGGCAGTTTGTATAAATTCATGGATCTTTATATTTCATTTACATTGTTAAACTATTAAATTTTGGCTAGAAGTTAAATTGAACACATTTTTAGCCTTTGCATTTCTGTTATTTCTTTGCCTTTAAATCCAAGGGTAATTACAGACGTAACTATACCATGGTCAACCACAGTGAATCCCCTGTGGTGGCTGTTTGTACCGTTAAATCTGTAGGGATTTCTGCCAGATGTTCAGGCGAGTAAATCACTGGCAGGAATACAAATGACCAGATTCTGGACCTCCGGCCATCCGGAGGTCCAGAATTGTGGTGGGATCAGGCCCCAACCGTGACTAGATTGGCCACGATCTGGGATGGGTTGCAGGTAATGTCTCTTACCTGCAGCCCAGCTGGATCATGGTCCTGACCATGGGACAGGATCGTACGCAGTGGCCACATTGGCTGCTGCACCCACCCGTCTCCCGGAGGGTGGACGGCCAGGGGAGCACAGGGGTGCATGGTTGTGCGGCCACACGTTGCGTGGCGCAGCCCCTCCCCCTCTCCGAGTCCCTGTAGGAATCAGGCTGGCATGTCTAAAGGATGGCCAGCCTGATTCCTGACTGGGATCTGAAACGGATCCTGGTCCATGGTTCAGTGTGGCGGGCCTGGTGGCCCAGTACGTCTGAAATCACCCCAAGTTTAAAGAGAACCTATAGTCTCTCTTTTGCCCTAGAGGATTTTTTTGATTTTGACATTCCAGTCAGGATCTGTTTGGGTTACCAGTATTATAAACAAAGAATAGAATAGAAAATAGACAATAACAGAAATTAGTGGAAATATTTTGGTGGGCAGGCAGTGACACCCTGTGGATTTTGATCATCATTGAGATCTCTGTATCCCTAATGTTAAATCACTATATTTCCATGCTAATATAAGTTTAATTTTTAAGCTAAACACCTGGTTTAAGGGCATTCAATTGGAATAACAATAGCTAACATACTTCATGCTTCACAATACAAATTCTAAATTGTTTTAAGGTAGTCTAATGAAAGAATTCTGATTAAGGACAGTTTATAGGGTTTAAAATTACAGAAAGATTAAGGTTAAAAACATTTCTTTTACTGTTTTTAATTAGTGAGCCAAAGTTTATTTCAGCATAAAGTTTGACTTCAAAGTTGTACCTAAATACACCATTCAGACGAATAAGTGATTGTTCCTTTGAATTGTGTCTTAAAGAGGAATTCAAAGTTTTATAAATCAGTGTTACTCTAGAATTTTTTCTAAAGTGGGTAGAACCAAGGTAGATCTAGCCTCTGTTCTTCTACAACTTCCTGAAAAGAATCCCTATATGAAATTATATAGAATTAATAGAATTTAATAAAACTTCAGTGAAGCTAATAGACTCCATTGGGTTTCACAGAACTCCATTAAGCTTATAGACTTCATTGAAATGGGACAAAGATCAGGACCAGTAAAAGGTTACAATGGACTTGGTTCATAGAAGTAAGGAGGGATGAAGTCAAAATAACCATAAAGAAGATACAGCAGTGGAGACATGGAAATAAAAAATATCTTTCTTTTGCATCATCACTTAGCAAGAGGCAAACGTCATGCTGATTGGTGGTACCCCTGACCTGCTTGCCTACAATTGGAGGAACACCTGGCATCAATATTGCAAGACTTTCAGAAATCCTATAAAACTGGCAGGATATTCTTGACATTAGAGGAAGATCTTGCATGCTATCCAGACCTTCTGAAGGGCAAAAAGGCCTGAAGGAACATATTTTCTTTTCTGTCTTTTACTTTTATTTTCAATTTTTCCTGTTTGCTTAAGTCTTTTAGTTTTCTTTTTAGTTTTAAAGCTATTTGGTCCTAACTATGACTTGCTTCTCTCTTTTGCTTCTCTTTAGCAAAGAATGTTTATTCACATTTATAAGTCATTTTTGTTTTAATTTCTCTTTTTGCCCTAAAAGTTAATTTGGGGTTTTGTTGTGTTTTTCTTATTTTGTGCCATTTTAAAAGCTATTTTTAATTCCCAGTTCAGATTTTATGCTCCTTTGCCCGAGAAAAGGGCAATTCTTATTTTTCTCTTTCTTTATAATTTCCAGTTGGGGTTTTCTATTATTTTGCCTGAGAAAAGGGAAATTCCTACTTTTCCTTTTATTTTTATTTGTTTCCAGTTGGGATTTTCCTTCCTTTGCCCAAGAAAAAGGCAATTCCTACTTTTCCTTTTATTTTTGTCCCTAGTTGCAAACTTTTGTTTTCTTTTAGGAAACCACTGTGTTGATTCCAATTGGGACTGTTTCTTTTCAACTTTTTTACTCAGCCTGGTGAGCAGAGTTCCCCCCAAGTGCTTCTCTGTCCTTTCCCTTCCCTTTTTAGAGCTTCCATTCTCTTTGCCTGTTGAGGGGCCATTCCCCAACCTCTGGACAATTTTTGTTTTATATTTTTCTTTATCTTTTCTATATTTTATTTTTTATTTTAGTTTTCATCAAACCTCCAACATAGCCACAAGCTAACATCTTATCTTCCTCAGCAGGACCCTACAGGCCCTGAACAACTTTTGAGACCTGCATATATCTGTGTGGTGAGATATATTCTCAAAGAATATATATATATGTAATCAATACCCTTTTTTGCATGCTTCCATTGTGTTTTTGTTGTGCTTTCTTAGTGCTTTTATAGTAGTGTGTAAGCCAGTTTGGCAGGGTAATAAATTGTAGTATTTAGTCTTAGGGTATTTTCAGAAGTGACACTACCACTCTTAGCCACACGTTACCACATTTAACCCCACCCTGGGGTCACAACTACTGTCACTTCTGTTCAGCGGCCACCAGATGTTCACCACACTGGAGTGATCTCGGAAAATCACGGGGAACAGACAGTGGTAAGCTCCACGGTTTGGGGCAAAGTGTAGTAAGGCACACCATCATGTCTGTTCAGGGTACCAGACTACCCCAGGGCAGGGTGAGAGCCGTTACCCCAGATTGGGTCTTAATGTGTTAGTGTCACTTCTGAAAATACCCATAACAACTGCCTATTGTGACTTTTTGGTGAGGAAACTTAAGCTTTCCTACGAAGATCCCTGACCCCTGGTGGAGCTAATTCCTGGGAGAATCTCAGGGCAACGAGGGCTACAGAAGGCTATAAAATTTGTTATAGCCCACTGTGGCATGGTCTGAATCAAATCTCAGGGCAACAAGGGCTACAGAAGGCTATAATATTTGTTATAGCCCATAAAATTTGTTATGGTCTGAATCAGGGTTGCCATGGGCGGTCACCATAATCCACCATGGCTGCCCATCGTTGTGTGAGATGGGGTGCTACATGACTCCGCACCCTCCTCCAGCCACGGGGATGTTTATTCTGCAGCTGGATCCAATCCTGATTGAGTTGCCAGTGGTTTCTTCATCCTGATTTCATTGTGATGGTGGTCTGCCATCATGCCATTGTCATGGTCAGATCATTATTTATTTATTTATTTATTTATTATAAATATTTTTACCCCGCCTCTCTCACTTGAAGGCAACTCAGGGAAGCTTACAAAAAGATTTAAAATATAACACAATATAAAATACAAAACCATAAGAACAAAGCATAAACATTCATAAAATTCTGTGATCAATACAAAACCCCCATCTAACACCCTAACCCATCCCACTCTTCCCCTCCCCCCGCCAAACAACCGATGGAAGAGCCTGGTCTTACAACTTCTTCAAAAGGCAAAGAGATTTGGGCTGAGGTGGATCTCCACCAGGAGGGCATTTTAAAGCAATGGCACGGCCATCAAGAATGCCTACCTGTTTGTTTGGATGCACCAAAATCACGAGACCTCCAGGAGGGCGTTTCCCAGATGAACACAGGGGCAACTCAAGGGGTGAGGTGATCGTTCAGGTAAGCAGGGCCTATACCGTTTAGGGCTTTAAAAGCTAAAAACCAGCACCTTGAATTGGGCCTAAAAGACAATAGGCAGTCAGTATGTGGGGGGGCATACCCTCGACCTGGTGTTCTGTTCTGGCCTTGAGGCGGGTGACCCGGTAGTGGGGGATGTGTCAGCTATGCCCTTGTCACTGATGGATCATTTCCTCCTTCAGACCAGTCTCTCAGTGCACCACCGCCAGAAGGGGAAGGTACCAGTTAGGATGGTCCACCCTCGGAGGCTGATGGAACCTCAATGTTTCCAGGAGGCCCTGGGGGATTTAACCCTGGATCCTGTCAGCTGCTCTGTGGATGAACTCATCCAGGCTTGGAACATCTTATTGGAGAGGCTATTGACAGGGTGGCTCTGAGATGTCCCCTGTCCCTGTCTCAACACCGCAGGGTCCCTTGGTTTACTGAGGGGTTGCAGGGTATGAAGCAGGAAGGCAGGCGACTAGAGTGATGCTGGCGTCAGACTTGTGCTGAATCCGACCGACTTCATCGTAGGGCCCATTTCCAGTCCTACATTGAGGAATTCTTTGCCACCCTCATAGCATCTGCAAAGTCACATCCAGCGGAGCTGTTCCAGGTGGTACAGGGGGTGGTCAGTCCGGCCTCCCTCTGCCTGGACGGGGACTTGTCCCAGGCCCGCTGTGAGGAGTTTGCCATCTACTTTTAAGACAAGATCGCTTTAATCCAGAGCAACTTTGACACTGGATTAGAGAAGAAATGGAGCATGAGGTGATGAGGGCTCCGTCTGGTCCATATTTCTGGGATGAGTTTCAGGAAGTGATGCCAGTCGATGCTGTGGGGATCCTGAGGTCAGTTAGGGCCACCAGTTGTGAATTAGATCCTTGTCCATCCTGGTTGGTGAAAGCCTCCAGGGAGACATTGGAACCAGTGCTGGTGGGAGTGATCAACGTGTCCCTTCAGTAGGGGAGTTTGCCCCCCGGTCTCAAGTAGGCCGTGGTGCGCCCCCTGTTGAAGAAGGCATCTTTGGATGTGGATGCACTTGCCAGTTACCGACCCATCTCTAACCTTCCCTTTTTAGGGAAGGTTATTGAACGGGCAGTGGCCTTACAGCTCCAGGGTCACCTACACAGCATTGGTTTTCTTGACCCGTTTCAATCAGGGTTTCAACCCGGCTATGGTATAGAGACAGCATTGGTGGTTTTGGTGGACTATCTCCACCGGGAGATGGACACAGGATGCTCAACATTACTGGTCCTGCTAGATCTCTCGGCCATGTTTGATACAGTGGACCATAGGCTGCTGTTGAGACGGTTGCATGACCTGGGGTGTCTGGATGGGACTGCCCTTGACTGGTTCCCATAATTCCTCTCAGGGAGGACCCAGCGGGTTGTCCTGGGGGCAGAAACAACTATCCCCCGGGCCCTAGACTGTGGCATTCCGCAAGGTTCAATCCTGTCTCCTTTATTGTTTAATGTATACGTGCAGCCCTTGAGGGAGATCGTGAGAGGATTTGGTGTGTGTTGCCACCAATATGCTGATGACACCCAGCTTTACCTCTCTTTTTCAGCTGACCCAGGCCCTGCCGTCTCCATGCTATCCCAATTTTTGGAGGCCGTGGCAACTTGGTTGTGATAGAGAAGACTGAAGCTCAATACTGATAAGATGGAGGTGATGGTGGTAGACTGAGCGGGGGAAGTGTTGCCCCCTCTTGTGGAGGGGGTGCGCCCCTCCATGGCCCAGCAGGTTCAGAGTCTGGGGGTGTTACTGGATGCAGACCTCCACCTAGATCAGCAGGTGGATATGGTGGCAAAGGTGGCTTTCCGCCAGCTGTATCTGGTACAGAGGCTGTGCCCATACATCCCCAGAACCAACCTGGCCACCTTGATCCATGCCTTCATCACCTTGAGGCTGGACTACTGTAACGCGCTCTATGTGGGGCTTCTCTTGATGCTAGCCCGGAGGTTGCAGCTAGTGCAGAATGTGGCGGCCCGTCTCTTAACAGGGACGGGCCAATGAGAGCACATAACACTGGTACTCTGTGCACTGCACTGGCTGCCTGTAACGCACCGAGCCAGATTCAAGATGCTGACTTTGATCTATAAGGCCCTATATGGTCTTGGACCTGGATATCTCACAGACCGCCTCACCCTCCACAACTCAGGACGGCTCCTTCGGTCCACCGGGGCCACCTTCCTGGAGGTCCCCCGCGTAAAGCGGGGGGCTACAATGGGGAGGGCATTCTCAGTGGCTGGGCCATGGCTATGGAACTCCCTCCCAGAGGAAGCACAGCTGGCCCTGAGTCTGTTGGTCTTCCATCGGGCCTGTAAGACATGGCTGTTCTCACAGACCTTCGGAAGTGGGGAAGGGAGGGTGGGTTAAATTGCCATATGGGGGCTGTTTAAATTTGTTAAACAATAATATTGGAATTTTTTAGATTTTAATGTGGTTTTATGTTGTTTTAGATTGCTTTTATATTTGTTGGAAGCTGCTCTGAGATGCCATCGGCATGAGGTGGCAGCATATAAGTGTAATAAAATAAAATAAATAAAATAAAAACTAATAATGGTGGAGAGGTCCAAGTCAGAGATATGGGCAGAGATATGTAATTGGCAAAAAGTGCCAATGATTCCATCCACCCCAGCCAGGTTCCACAGGTGGGTCACCAACATCTCATGGTTCACAGTATCAAAAACCACCAATAGATTCTTACCTTCTGAAGGCACAGATCCCCATCCATTTATGCCCTTGTCGGGATGGTGGACCCGTTAGGATGGTCCTCCCTCAGAGACTTATGGATCCAATTGGTTTCCAGAACTTGGGGAGAGGTGGGGTTGTGTTACCTATTGATCACAACAGTTACTGTAGATTATCTGGTCATTATGGAATAACATCTTGACTATAGCCATTGACATGGTTTCACGGATGTCTGGTTGCACTGCTACAGCAGCACAGGTCCCCCGGTATACAAAGGACTCAAGGTGGCTGAAGTGGGAGGGTAGGTGGTTAAAGTGAAGGTAGCACTCAACTTGTGCTGAAGCTGAATGATTGCAGCATAGGTCCTTGTTAAAGGACTATGCCATGGCTGTGATGGCAGCGAAGAAAACTTTCTTCTCCACTATCATAGCATCTGCAAAGTCTCATCTGGCAGAGCTGTTCTGGATGGTGTGGGGCCTGGTTAATCCAGTCTGCTTTCACCTGGAAATGGAGTCATCTAATGCCCACTGTGACATTTTTTATTAACTATTTTGCAGACAAAAATGCTTGTATTTACCATGACTTGGGTGCTGCCCTTTTACCTGCAGAGTCAGAGTCTGAGGTTATGGAAGCTTGGTCCTGTCCTGTTTACTTGGATCAGTTTCAAATTGGTATCACACACTAATGTGGGGAAGGTGCTTGGGGTGGTGAGGGAAACCAGTTGTGACCAAGATGCTTGCCTGTCCTATCTGGTGAAAGCCAGCTGGGAGATGCTGGGGCTCTTGCTGGCTGGAGTTGTCAATGCTTCCCTCCGGGAGGGTAGGGTGTTAGATGTTCTTATAACTGCTTTTTCAGCCCCTGCTTAAGAAGTCATCTTTGGATGCTGACTCCTCAGTCAGCTATCAGCCTGTCTCTAATTTTCCCTTTCTACGGAAGGTTATTGAATGAGTGGTTGCCTGACAGCTCCAGGCTCATCTCGATGCTATCGGATTCCTTGGCCCATTTCAGTTGGGCTTCTGTCCTGGGCCTTGTATGGAAAATGCACTTGTGGCCTTGTACGGTGACCTGTGCCTAGAGACAGACAAGGGGAATTCCACCCTGTTGATCCTGTTAGATCTTTTGTTGACCTTTGCTACAGTTGACCATGAGGTGTTGTTGAAATGACTGCAGGACCAGGAGGGGATGTGAGGGACCACTCGAGTGGTTCTGCTCAACCCTGTTGAGGAGGTCCAAGAAAGTGGTGATGGGAGATTGCTCATTGTCCTCTCAAGACCTCCCCTGTGGGATGCCTCAGGGTTCTGTTCTGTCTCCCCTCTTGTTCAATGTATATATGAAGCCACTGGGCAAGGTCATTAGGAGATTTGTGGTCAAGTGTCATCAGTATGCTGATGAAAGCTCTCTCTCTCTTTTTTATCTGACCCAGGCCCTGCAGTCTTGGAGCTTACCTGATGCCAGGCTGCTGTTCGGGATTGGATGAGGATGAGCCAATTGCAGCTGAATCCAGAGATTGTTGGCTGGTCTTGTGACCTGGAGGGGATTGGGACTCCTGTTATTGACAGGGTCCAGCCCCCTGTTGTCAGTAGGGTTCACAGCCTTGGAATGCTTCTGGACCCCCTCTTGCACCTGGATTGTCAGGTTGTGGCCAGGACCCCTGTTCACCAGCTCCATCGGATGAAGAGGCCGAGACCTTTTCTTTCTTATTTGGATCTGGCCACTGTCATCCATGCTTTCATTACCTTGAGGCTAAACTACTGTAATACACTCTACGTGCAGCTGCCCTTGATGACTATTCAGAAGCTGAAGCTGGTGCAGAATGCGGCGGCTCATCTGCTTTTGGGGGTGAGGCGCCGGGAACACATTTGGCTGCTCCAAAGTCTGCACTGGCTCCCTATAGTTTTCTGGCCATAATTCAAGGTGTTGTTTTTGACCTTTAAACCCCTAAATGGTCTGGGCCCCACTTATCTGAGAGGAGGCCTGTCCTTCCATGCCCCAGTGCGGCCCCTGCAATCAGCCAGCATCAGCTCCCTGCGGGTACCATCAGTTAGTCTTGTTTGTACAGTGAAGGCTTGCAGGGAGGCATTCTCAGTTTCCACCGCAATGCTATGGAACTCCTTTTCCCCAGAGGTTTGATTGAGCCTGATCATCTTCTGGAGGTGGTGTGAGACTTTATTTTTTAGGGCATTTGGCAGGCAGGGATAGGGAATGGGTGATTGGTGGCGGGTTTGAGGTAGGGGTGTTGGCAACAGTTGGGGAGGTTTGGGTTTTTTATCCTCTTTATATGTACTGTTTTTACATGTTTACATGTTTACAGGCCCCCTGAGCCATTTCGGAAGGGTGGGGTAAAAATGGAATAAATAAAAATAAATAAAACTTGTGTTAACATCCAGTGAGAGCAGAGAGAGGTACAAGAATCAGTCGCTCCTCACATGCTCTAGGAATTCCAACCACGACTCTATGATGTTGGAGGATCTGGACGCGCGGACGCACTGCCTACAACTTAATTTCCTCAGAGACAATGGCATGAGTGCAGGCTGCAGGTCCAGTGGGTGATGGCCCTATGTCCAGGGGGACTGAACAACTAATAAACGGGCAGGTGGACACCCACCTGGAGTGGGCGAATGGGGGAAAATGCCTCGTTTGAGGTTGAAGTATCAGCAATTGCTCCTCTAGCTCTCTGACTTACACTGTTGTACAAACACAATGTAGTAATTGTGTCACTAGTAGAAATATTGTAACATACATGGCTTGTTAAAAAACACACTAACTACAGATACCAAAACAGTACCTGTCAGCATGAGCCATAGACACTACTATAATGCACTTTAGAAATGGGAAATATTGTTCTTTATCATTAGATCATGGTTTTTTATCATTAATTAAAATAGCCAATACAGCAGAAAAGCATGCATGGACAAATATGGTGGCAGTAAGTAATATAATGCATTTTGAAGGGAGTTAGGAATACAGTACTGACTATCTGAAATCGTTAGATCTCAATACAGATGAGGCATTTACATAAATTCCATTTGGTGCCAAATAGCAACTGTGTATTGATGCTGGTCTCTAGGGAATGAAGGGATGCAGATAAATTGCTTTCAGCATGTGAAACCATCGGTAGAATCATCTTGTAGTGGCTAAATATGGTTTGAAAACAGACTGATACAACATTCATGAGACTGTAGAAGTGTATACTTCAGGGTTGAGGGATTTACAAATGTAAAATCTTTGCATTGCTCATCATCATTAGCAAGCTAGTAAAAATCAGAAGCAATTTAAAGTGAGAAGCAAGGCCATAATTTTATGCAAAAACTACTCTTGGGAACAGTGCAAATACATCATTTAATAGGTAAAAGTTTAGTTACAAACTTCCTCCTTAGCTGGAGTTGGCTTGTTCTGCATTACAAAGTGCCTTCCGCTGCAATCTCCTATTTTCAATGATATGTTCCGCTTTCTTCTAGTAGGGGAGCATAGTCTTGTTGCTTGTTGTTTGGAACTATTAAAAATGAAAAGACATGAAAATGTTCTGGAAATATAGTTCCATTCAAAAAACCATTCAATAGATGGTTAAGCACTCCAAAAAATCAAGAAATGCCCAAGCTAGAGTTGCATTAGCAACCTTAACTGTCCACCTCCGCAGCTGTCATGGCAGCAGTAGAAGCAGGCAATGAATTTCCTACTAGTGCTACTTGAAAATTTTCAGTTTAATATTTGACAGCAGCTTTTCTATCAACATGGACATTTTTTGTATAACGTGTCTTTCATAAAAAACAAAACAAAAAACCCAAATACTGGGTTTCAGTAACCAATAAAATAAAATAAAAAAATTTAAAATAATTGATGAAAAGAAAAAGTCATTATGGAATTTGTTTTGTTTTTAATTAAAACCACTGTTTAAAAAGAAACTTTAATTAAAGCAAAAAAAATGTTTAGTCTAAATGTTAAATAAAAAACGCAGCTCTTTTCCTAACAAGCTCCATTTTCCATACTGGACTTCCATTGCAACAGACAGTCTGAGCCAGTATGGGGTGGAACTTCTGACAAAGTTTGTTAGAAGACCTTAGTCCCAGAATCTCTACACTTAGATCCAGGTTCAAAATTATCCATGCGCACACACACAAAAAAACCCCCACAACCCTACACAAAATGGAGTTAAGGCTGCAACTAAACACAGTAATCCCCTCTGCCCAATCCCCAACAAGAATGGGTACACTCACACTTCATTGCAACTAACTTACCAAAGAACCTCTCTCCCTTAGTACAAGTGCTTTAATTCCAGTGCACTTCAAGACATATGTTTTTGACACGCACCTCTCCTTTAAACCTTACATTGACTCTGTGGCCAAATCCTGCCGATTCGCTCTCCTCAACATTGCCCGCATTCGCCCCTTTCTATCTGTCTCCTCGGCCAAAATCCTTGTTCATGCCATGGTTATCTCTCGCCTCGACTACTGCAACCTCCTCCTTGCTGGCCTCCCTCGCTCCCACCTGTCCCCCCTTGTGGCGATCCAAAACTCTGCCGCCAAGGTCATTCACTCTGCCCGTCGCTTCGACCATGTGACGCCTCTCCTCCTCTCCCTTCACTGGCTCCCCCTTCCTGAACGTATCCTGTTCAAACTCCTGGTTTTCACGTTCAAATCGCTCCATGACCAAGCTCCCCCTTACCTCTCGGACCTAATCGCCCTACGCGCTCCTGCGCGCGCTCTCCGCTCTTCCGCTGTCCCCTCCCTCGCTCTCCCTCGCTTCTCCTGCTCGCCCAACCGCCTTCGTCCCTTCTCCCTCGCTGCCCCGCATGCCTGGAACTCCCTCCCTGCCGACGTCCGCCTCGCCTCCTCCCTCCGCTCCTTCAAATCCCTCCTCAAGACCCACCTTTTCCATGCTGCCTTTCCCAATGCCCTCTAGTCTTTCCCCTTGCTCTTACTGTCAGCCCTCCTCTGCTGACTGCTGCTACCGACCACCTTGTAACCAAGCCAAGTACACGCACCTGAGACTTCGCATCCGCCTGAATGTTTGTTTGTCTTCTCCCATGTCTCTCCCGCTGTCCCCTCTCCTTGTCTCCCCCTCCTTGTCTTTTAGATTGTAAGCCACAGGTAGGGACCGCAGCTGATTATATGTTCTGTACAGCGCCAGGTTGTTACTGGCGCTTTATAAATGTTTAATAATAATAATAATAATAATAATAATAATATGTTGGCAACCATGGCATCAAACATTCAGCTAAAGCCACAGACCCTTAACTGGGGCATGATGTACAAACTGGAAAGACTGTAATAAGGAAGGAAAGCGTCAAAAACCTGAGAGGTTTCTCCTTCCTGGGAGGTATATGCCAGATTCAGATACTCTTATTTCTTCCAAATAGGATCTCCATGTATGATTCTTTCGATCCCACTCAATATTAAGGGTATCACATTTTAAACTCTCTCTCAAGCCTTGCCAAAATCCCCCCCCCCTTTTTGAAAGATCTTTTTTCCTTGAGTAGCACTTCAGTCCCTCTCAACACTGGAACAAGAATGCAAGATTATGGCCATTTTTATACGGACGCCTCCTCGCTCGGTGTTTGTGCAGGGGGAGGTAGTCCATGTACACAGTTGGCGGTGGGTGGGGACATGAGTATGCGCTGGGTGTGCACCCCTTGTAAACATCATGAGCAGTGGATGTTGGTACGTGCACACTCCCGGTGCACACCCACCTCCACCCACCACACACCCACCTTCACCCATGAATCCCTCCGATAAAATGAAGGAGGCTCCGTGGGTGGAGGTGGGTGAAGATGGGTGTCAGTGGATGGAGGTGGGTGTGTGTCCATGTAAACACACACCCACCTCCACCCACCGTGCCAAAACACCCACACCCACCCGTCCATGTATTAAAGGCCTATGAGAGGGTCAAAAAGAGGAGGAGGAGGAGGAGAAGTTAGCTTAAAATATGTAGTGTTTGTAGTCCTTTAATCAATTTAATTTAATCTCTCCACTGTGGCCAATTCACCAACAAAAAGTAATTTAAAACTCATCTTTTTTAAGCTAGGGGAAAGAGCCTTAATCCTCTAAATTAAAAGAAAAAGAGAACTCCACTAAGATTCAAAATTGGGTTATTTATGTTACTATGATGGACATTGTGCATGTGTGCAGGGCACTGTACACAAGACCAGAGGTATGACACAAAAGGGAGAGGACACAGCAGGAGGAGGCAATACTACTCTTCTGCGTGTGCCTATTACGTAAGCTCACACATTAGAGACAGGCATCATTTGTTTCATGAAGTCTAGCAGAAAGGTAATCAAACTATCCTCTTCTGCAACACAAACAGAAATGATTTCAAGAGAAGGTTTTTATTATCAAACTTTTAATGAGTTTATATGAGTACATTGTTTGCTTGTAGTCTTACCAGGCAATTCCATGGCCTAAATTAAGGCCACTTTCACACGTTACCAGGGATGCAGAGAAACATCCATGATTGCAATCATGGTTAGGACTACGATTTTGTCATGGCATTTTTTTTTTTAAAAAGGGAGAAAATCACAGAGAAGTCATGGTAAAAAACATAAAAGTCGTGGGAAAATCATGGTTCACTTTTAATTTTATTCAATGGTTAAATAATAATGAAGTTCAAATAAAATGTTCAAACCATGCAATTGCTTGGTTACCGCTTTCCTTCATTCTGAAAGAGCATGTTATACATCACTAGGTTTCCCTGCTTGATAGAGCGTCTATCATCGTGTAGAACATCTTTGTAGGATGAGAAAGAATCTTGCAGTTCACGCTGTTGACTGGGACAGACTGGCATCTTACAGCTGTTTATGAAAGATCAGGAAAGCGGTCTTTACCGTTGTTCCAGAAGTCTGCAATGTCTGTGCCCCAAAATTCAAGGCCATTCTCTAAATGTGCTTTGGCCCACCCTCGATCCTCCAAGTCTTTGCCACCAGCTACTTACCTGCTGTGCCACTCAGCCTCCTGTTCTCCATTTTCCTCACCTTTTCTTCTCTCCTTCTCTGGCTCTCTCACCTGTCGCAGCTCTTTTCTGCACATCGCGCCACCACTGCCACTCACACTGCTGAAGCTATGCCGCTCGCCCAATCATGCAAATCAGCTGTCAAGTACAGCAGACAAGAGCTCACAGACGTCACGGAGAGATGGGGAAAGTTATGGATGGAAGGAACATCATGGAAAACGTGACCTCCACGACTGCCGTGATGAAATCGCAGTCCTAATAATGGCTGCATTATAATGAGAATTAGAACACGTGGGAATGCACTATTCTTCTTTTATACTGCAAGAACACCCGTCATTGTAAAAGGTTTGGCAGCCTTCACACAGACAGCAGGTGATCTATGCGTGCAGACAGCAAACACACATTCCACCTGCCCCGGGAAAGTCCCTGGGTCAAGAACACACAGACAGGCAGGCCAACCTCCCAGCCTGGCCTGCGCTGCTCATTACCCCACCCCACCCAGGAGCCTGCCTTTTGCCAGGAGCCGCAGAACTGGCAACAGGATGTAGCAGCAACTGTTAACCCCCTTACCACCCACAGCCCCAGGAGCCAGGTCAGACCCTGATGTGCTGAGCCCCACACCCCTGGGATGGCAGAGTGACTCAGACAAATGCCAGCACCAGGCCAGCCAAGGTCCAGTCAAGGGACCCCGTGACACCCCTACAATGCTGATGTTTGGGAGAAAGGAAGAATTTATTAAGCAGCCATAATTAACAGGGAAAAAGGAAGGGAGGATGGAAATGCACAGTTGAGAGGCCTGGAAAGCAGGAAGTCCATCTCAGGAGCTGGGGGGAGCTGCGGTCCCTGCAAGCAGCAGAATCTAAAGCATGGGTATCAAGCAGCAACAGTCCAAGCAAGAGTCCAAACAGAGTACCACCCAAATCTGTACATGGTCCCTGCTCAAACACGTAGCCATGGAACCCCGATGCTTCTGCCCCCCGGCGCTCTTTGGGCCACTCCACATCTTGATTGTGGACACCAGCTCCTAGACAGCAGCAGCACCTCCATGGGGCCCTCCCATCTGATGGTCACACTCACCACTCCTGCCCAGAGTCAGTGTGTTCTGGTGCCATTGCAGTCAGTCCCCATTGCTCTCTCAGCCACCTGTGACCAGAGTAAAGGGCAACTGTCAGGAACCTGGATAGTGCCCTGTAGTTGCTTCACCCCTCCAGATGACACCTCCATGCTGCCCCCCCCATCCCATGGATTGCCTACTCACGTTCTCTCCACATTCTCTGTGTGGGTGGCCTCACTCTCCCCTGTGCCCTCAACCTGCATCCCCTGTGGCCTGGCTGGGGGGGCGGGGGGAAGCACTCAGACTCAGGGGAGTGCAGTGGGAGAGTAAAGGTCCTCTTCCTCCGGTGAGTCAGAGATGGGCTCTGTGGGCCTCCCTAGTGGGCTTGCCTTTGCAGGTGGGTCAAGGGGCAGGTGGATCAGGGTAGGGTTAGGTAGGCGGGTTCAATGGGAGGTGGGCATGCATGCATTCCATGCTCTGGCAATGGCATTCCCATGTACTCAGGAGGCCACTATCACCCTATCTATGTACGGAAACCGGTTCAGCAGGTCACAGTACCTTAAACCTTTTTGTCCCCCTACAGGGCTATGAAGGCCCTGGTCTCCTCCTCAGACCAGGGCAGACTCTTCTCGCTGGGTGGTTGAGGGGCCACCATGTGCATGATGCAGTCAATATTGTGTTTGGGTGGGACTTTCAGGAGCCATTCAGACAGACAGCAGTGAGTTCCGTGTTTGCCCATTGCCCAGGGCTTGGCCTGCTTACTCCATGAGGTGTGCTCCTGGATCTTCTGGAGTGCCCTGTGTGTGGCTACCCCAGAGTAGGGCTGCATTTAGTAGACCTTCCGGGTCCTCGGACTGAGTTCCAAAGTTCCAAGTACCCGATTCAGGTACTTAGCCAAACTTCGGACCTTTGTCCAAGGACCCAGAATTCAGAACTCGGAACTCTGGAAATCCCCAGAACTTGGAATTATTTCCTTTAATGATTTTAAAGTGCACCCACTTTAAAATCAGTATGCCAAGCATTGCCCAGAAAAGCAGGCTAGCAAGAGTGAGACAGTCACTCAAGAAGACAAACCCAAACAGTCCAACTGCATGCAGAAATCCCCCCAAAAGCCAAAAGCCACCACCAGCAGTGCACCCATTTTAAAATCATTATGCCAACCAAGCAGTGCCCAGAAAAGCAGGCTAGCAAAAGTGGGACAGTTGCTCAAGAAGACAAACCCATGAAAGTGCAACTGCAGGCAGAAACAAACAAACAAACAAAAAATCCAACCCAGCAGACATAACACCACAAAAAAGGAAACAGACATTCACCCCCCCACCTCCCCCCCACAAAAGCTTCCATTGTGCCTGCCCAGTGCCCACCTATGCAAGGCAAGCCCCCTCCCTTGGCACATGCCAGCAGGTACTAGGCCATCCCTGGGGTAGGAAGTGGTTTAACATCCCCCACCCCAGAGATCGCCCTACCCCCCCACCCAGGGATCGCCTTACTTGCCCTTCGGGTGGTGGCGGCAGTGGCAGGAGAGGTGGGAGTGGTGGCAGCGGCAGCAGCAGTGGCAGTGACGGGAGCAGCGGCGGCAGCAGTGGTGGCAGCGGTGGCAGTGGCGGGAGTAGTGGTGGCAGCAGCGGCAGCAGCACGGTGCAGGTCCAGCTTCAGTGCTAGTGGCTGACTTCAGCGCTTCACTAGGCCTTCCGGGAAAACCCAAAAGTTCCCCAGAAGGCCTAGTGAAGCGCTGAAGCCAGCCACTAGCGATGAAGCCAGACCCACGCTGTGCTGCTCCCGCCACTGCTGCTGCTGCCCAGAGGGCAAGTAAGGCGATCTGGGTGGGGGGATAGGGCGATCCCTGGGGTTGGGGGTGTTAAACCACCACCCACCCCAGGGATGGCCTAGTACCTGCTGGGGTGGGCTCTGGCTCACCACCGCCAGCATGGCGGCGACCCACAGCCAGCACTAGCAGCCGGATTTTGAGTTAAAATTAAATGTTAAAAAATCCAGGGTGGGTGGGGGGTGTCCCCCCTTCCACCCGCGCAGCCTGGGATGGGGAGGGAAAGTGGGGGGGTTACATTACGGCCATTCATTTCAATGGCCGCAATGTTAAAAAAAATCTAGCACGAGGAACCGGTACTGGTACCCCAGATTACCGGGTTAATCTGAAACTGCTGGTACAGCAAAATACTGACAGTTTTGGATACCGGGGGAACCAAAATTCCCACCCCTAAGACCTGGCACTGGTGGAAACCCCCTAGTTTATGAACATTGCCCCTAGTTTATGAACAGCCCAAGTCAGGGGAAGTGGAGCTAGGCAGATTCCTCCGGTCACCATGATGCCAAGCAGTGAAAGCAGCAGGCAACAGTAGTACCCGCTTATTTTTTTAAAATGTATGTCATTGGTGTGGCACTGGTAACTTGGACAGCCCAGGCTCAGGGAAGTGGAGCAAGGCAGAGATCCCTCGGGCCTCCATGGTGCCAAGCAGCAGGCAGCAGCAGTGTAACACCCACTTATTTATTTTTTTAAATCATGGCATGGTGGAAACAATTAACCCCTGTCCCCCAGCATTGTCCCTATGGCCAGGCCAGGCAGCCCTCCCCCATTAATCCAATTATTTACAGATCAGTAGGGTAGCGCATACAGGCAAATTCAGCAGAAAATTGAAAATTGCTGTATGTACAGTCACTTTTATTTTGCCTCTGCCAGCCAATCAAAACTTGCCATTTGGCTTGTCCATCACTCAACTATCCCCTCCCAGTACCTCTCTCCTACCAAATATGGCACTAAGTTTCGTTACCTAGCTCAGAGAAGCTAGGGGTTTAGTGGTCTGGATCACTCCAGTCATGCATGCAATGGTACCAGCATTTGAGGCTTCCAAAGTTTCCCCAGGGCCAGTCTTGGTACTTGGAACTTTGAACTTCAGAACTGAGTACAGGAATCCCTGGTGGATTCTGAAGTTTTCTGGGGACTGAGTTTCAGCTCTACCCCAGAGCAGGCACAGTGTGCTCCCTACTGAACATCTGGCGGGTGGTCTTCAGACAGATAGGTAATCCCAGGGGTCAAAGAGGCTTGTGTGGGCAAATGTAGAGCTGCTGTCTGTTTACACCCAATTAGTTTGCACTGTATCTAACCAATATACTCCAAAACACATTTAAGTAGCTTCAATTCACATTTAAGCAACTATGGCATGTGCTGTACATATATTCACTTGAGCTAAGCCCGTTCAGACAGTTCTTTCCTAGGAGGATAGAGGTATGGAATCAACCAAGTAAAAACTAGTTGTGCAGTGAGAATCAAATTGATTCTCGCAATAATTTCTTGGGAATCAAGAATTGCTGCCGAGATTTCGCAGCTTTTTCAAACCCCAATCAATATCTAAGATGAAACCTGATTTATTGGTTACCACAATTTACCATTTATTGTTTACTGTGTTTAACAGTTACCATGGGGTTTGTCTTAAAATTGTGTATTCTTTTGGATCAAATCAGTGATGACTCAGACGAGCGGAGCCAAGAAAGCTGTTTTATTAAATACAAAGCATACAAAAAGTAAAGAAAAGTGTCTCACATACCTTTCTGCAAGCCAGGGAACCACAACAATGGCTGAGAGCTGATCCTCGAGTGGGCCCCAGGTGTTGCTGCGCCCCTCAGCACATCTGCGAAGTGGCCAGCAGTGAAGTTCCAATGCTGGTCACTTGTTTCTCTGTCTTTATAGTATTTTAACCCTGCAAACCCACTTTACAAACACTGCACATGTGCTAAGCAGTTCTAACTACTGCAAATGTGCCTCCCCCTGGCCTAAGTCATTTCTAACTCCCAATTAAGCAAACTTAGTACCAAGGTTACAGCCTGACAAGAAAGCTCAAAACACTACATTCCTAGCCTGCCTTAATACCCTGAAAAACACCTATTATGGGCTATACAAAGCAGGCTCATGAATACAGCTCATAGCAAACAAGATGGTCCAAAAGCAAGAGCAGGCCGAATAAGACATACAAGTGTCCCTAACTGACTCCATTGGTTTACAATGGGTTTTCTGCAATCTTTCACTACATTTCACCCCTGGACACTTGTATTCTTCCAATTGAGGCCTGTAGNCTAGGCCATCCCTGGGGTAGGAAGTGGTTTAACATCCCCCACCCCAGAGATCGCCCTACCCCCCCCACCCAGGGATCGCCTTACTTGCCCTTCGGGTGGTGGCGGCAGTGGCAGGAGAGGTGGGAGTGGTGGCAGCGGCAGCAGCAGTGGCAGTGACGGGAGCAGCGGCGGCAGCAGTGGTGGCAGCGGTGGCAGTGGCGGGAGTAGTGGTGGCAGCAGCGGCAGCAGCACGGTGCAGGTCCAGCTTCAGTGCTAGTGGCTGACTTCAGCGCTTCACTAGGCCTTCCGGGAAAACCCAAAAGTTCCCCAGAAGGCCTAGTGAAGCGCTGAAGCCAGCCACTAGCGATGAAGCCAGACCCACGCTGTGCTGCTCCCGCCACTGCTGCTGCTGCCCAGAGGGCAAGTAAGGCGATCTGGGTGGGGGGATAGGGCGATCCCTGGGGTTGGGGGTGTTAAACCACCACCCACCCCAGGGATGGCCTAGTACCTGCTGGGGTGGGCTCTGGCTCACCACCTCCAGCATGGCGGCGACCCACAGCCAGCACTAGCAGCCGGATTTTGAGTTAAAATTAAATGTTAAAAAATCCAGGGTGGGTGGGGGGTGTCCCCCCTTCCACCCGCGCAGCCTGGGATGGGGAGGGAAAGTGGGGGGGTTACATTACGGCCATTCATTTCAATGGCCGCAATGTTAAAAAAAATCTAGCACGAGGAACCGGTACTGGTACCCCAGATTACCGGGTTAATCTGAAACTGCTGGTACAGCAAAATACTGACAGTTTTGGATACCGGGGGAACCAAAATTCCCACCCCTAAGACCTGGCACTGGTGGAAACCCCCTAGTTTATGAACATTGCCCCTAGTTTATGAACAGCCCAAGTCAGGGGAAGTGGAGCTAGGCAGATTCCTCCGGTCACCATGATGCCAAGCAGTGAAAGCAGCAGGCAACAGTAGTACCCGCTTATTTTTTTAAAATGTATGTCATTGGTGTGGCACTGGTAACTTGGACAGCCCAGGCTCAGGGAAGTGGAGCAAGGCAGAGATCCCTCGGGCCTCCATGGTGCCAAGCAGCAGGCAGCAGCAGTGTAACACCCACTTATTTATTTTTTTAAATCATGGCATGGTGGAAACAATTAACCCCTGTCCCCCAGCATTGTCCCTATGGCCAGGCCAGGCAGCCCTCCCCCATTAATCCAATTATTTACAGATCAGTAGGGTAGCGCATACAGGCAAATTCAGCAGAAAATTGAAAATTGCTGTATGTACAGTCACTTTTATTTTGCCTCTGCCAGCCAATCAAAACTTGCCATTTGGCTTGTCCATCACTCAACTATCCCCTCCCAGTACCTCTCTCCTACCAAATATGGCACTAAGTTTCGTTACCTAGCTCAGAGAAGCTAGGGGTTTAGTGGTCTGGATCACTCCAGTCATGCATGCAATGGTACCAGCATTTGAGGCTTCCAAAGTTTCCCCAGGGCCAGTCTTGGTACTTGGAACTTTGAACTTCAGAACTGAGTACAGGAATCCCTGGTGGATTCTGAAGTTTTCTGGGGACTGAGTTTCAGCTCTACCCCAGAGCAGGCACAGTGTGCTCCCTACTGAACATCTGGCGGGTGGTCTTCAGACAGATAGGTAATCCCAGGGGTCAAAGAGGCTTGTGTGGGCAAATGTAGAGCTGCTGTCTGTTTACACCCAATTAGTTTGCACTGTATCTAACCAATATACTCCAAAACACATTTAAGTAGCTTCAATTCACATTTAAGCAACTATGGCATGTGCTGTACATATATTCACTTGAGCTAAGCCCGTTCAGACAGTTCTTTCCTAGGAGGATAGAGGTATGGAATCAACCAAGTAAAAACTAGTTGTGCAGTGAGAATCAAATTGATTCTCGCAATAATTTCTTGGGAATCAAGAATTGCTGCCGAGATTTCGCAGCTTTTTCAAACCCCAATCAATATCTAAGATGAAACCTGATTTATTGGTTACCACAATTTACCATTTATTGTTTACTGTGTTTAACAGTTACCATGGGGTTTGTCTTAAAATTGTGTATTCTTTTGGATCAAATCAGTGATGACTCAGACGAGCGGAGCCAAGAAAGCTGTTTTATTAAATACAAAGCATACAAAAAGTAAAGAAAAGTGTCTCACATACCTTTCTGCAAGCCAGGGAACCACAACAATGGCTGAGAGCTGATCCTCGAGTGGGCCCCAGGTGTTGCTGCGCCCCTCAGCACATCTGCGAAGTGGCCAGCAGTGAAGTTCCAATGCTGGTCACTTGTTTCTCTGTCTTTATAGTATTTTAACCCTGCAAACCCACTTTACAAACACTGCACATGTGCTAAGCAGTTCTAACTACTGCAAATGTGCCTCCCCCTGGCCTAAGTCATTTCTAACTCCCAATTAAGCAAACTTAGTACCAAGGTTACAGCCTGACAAGAAAGCTCAAAACACTACATTCCTAGCCTGCCTTAATACCCTGAAAAACACCTATTATGGGCTATACAAAGCAGGCTCATGAATACAGCTCATAGCAAACAAGATGGTCCAAAAGCAAGAGCAGGCCGAATAAGACATACAAGTGTCCCTAACTGACTCCATTGGTTTACAATGGGTTTTCTGCAATCTTTCACTACATTTCACCCCTGGACACTTGTATTCTTCCAATTGAGGCCTGTAGTCCTTGCTTACACTTATTTAAACAATACCACATCTTGCGCATACAATGCCACATGTAAACAATTAACAATTAATATAATTACAACAAGGTGCAATGCTAAATTTCTTGCCACCACCAAGGAGTAAAAAGCAATGTGGGTGTAAGGCCAAAAGGGATGGTGAGCATTCTGCAAAATATAAACATAAACATTATAGCCATACATAAAGGCCATATTCTAGCAAAGCAATGCAGCTCTAACAAAGAAGTTTATCTTTTTTCCCCCACCAAATTTTTGCCATCCCTATTGCAAGGCATTTATTTTAACAGTTAAATACACTTGTGTCCAGTAAATATAAATGTTACTACATATGAGCCTCTTTGTATGCTGGCAGTGCTACCTCAATGACAAATCAATATTTTTGCCAAGTTACACATCCTGCCTTGTGTGACCTCCAACACAACATCTTTTTAACAAAGGAGTATATCCTAGGGGGCCAAGCCATTTACACTCCAGATGTTGTCGGGCATAAAGATGACCAGTGATACCCCAGATCAAGTCACCTTTATGAGTTCAATTAACAAGGGTTGAGTGGGAGTTAAAGCAATCCGTGGTATTAGGCTTGACCAACTACAACCTTGTTCATTCCAATGCAGCATGAGCCTGTCGAGGTGATTTGTAACACAAAAAAGGCACAACACAGCAGCAATCCAAGAGAGCAAAACCACCATTAGGCCCAGTTCAGGTGTTCTGCCTTAAAACACTATTCAGAACATGCGGAATTCCAAGCGCATGACTGCATATGTATAGTCAAAACAATGCAGGTTTGTGAGTAATTTTGCACTGTTTTTTGTTGAGTATTTTTGGTAGGCACTACACCAAACCTCTCACGTAACACTTCAAATTTCCACAAGACTGTTGTCGACTTAACTGTTGAATTTCCTGCTAACTTGAATCCACTTAGAACCCCAAGTGAGGTCCCCAACATCTTCTTCTCAATGTCTTGCTTCTGACACTTAACATGTTTTTTTCAGTGCCCCTCTCCTACATAGTCCATGGTCACAGGCAGGGCCATTATAGCAGGCTCCTCCACTTTCTGCCCTCATTCCTGAGCCATTTCCAGCGCTTTGCATAGCAAAGCATTCTGCTGCCTCATGGCTGTTAGGCGTTCCCAACCAATTCCATAGACTGCTTTCTTGCCACCTCCGGGACCCACCAACTCCTGCAGGCATTTTTCAGTTGCCTGAGGTGTAGGCCCCCCGGGACAAAGCAGCAATTCCCAATTGACTGGTGGGGATACCCGGCTCATCATTTGAGCAATCGGAGCCCATACAGAGGTGGCAGACCACCCCGGGATCCAGGTCAGCACAGGCCCAGCAGAGTTTTTGGACCACATCATAGGTTCACTGATTTGATCCTGCCAACTATGCTAAATGTCTTAAAACTGTGTGTTCTTTTGGATCAAATCAGTGATGACTCAGACGAGCAGTGCCAAGAAAGCTGTTTTATTAAATACAAAGCATACAAAAAGTAAAGAAAAGCATCTCACATCCCTTTCTGCAAGCCTGGTAACCCCAACAATGGCTCCGAGATGATCCCCGAGTGGGCCCCAGGTTCTGCTGCGCCCATCAGCACATCTGCGAAGTGGCCAGCAGTGAAGTTCCAACGTTGGTCACTGGTTTCTCTGTCTTTATAGTATTTTAACTTTGCAAACCCACTTTACAAACACTGCACATGTGCTAAGCAGTTCTCATAAATCTAACTACTGCAAATGTGCCTCCCCCTGGCCTAAGTCATTTCTAACTCCCAATTAAGCAAACTTAGTACCAAGGTTACAGGCTGACAAGAAAGCTCAAAACACTACATTCCTAGCCTGCCTTAATACCCTGCAAAACAAATATTATGGGCTATACAAAGCAGGCTCATGCATACAGCTCATAGCAAACAAGATGTTTTCAAAAGCAAGAGCAGACTGAAGTGTCCCTAACTGGCTCCACCTGTTTACAATGAGTCTTCCGCAATCTTTCACTACAGAATTTTGCCGTTTATCGGTTGTATCAGAATTGTGATTTACCATGTACAATGTTTACCGGTTCCTGTGATTTGCCATTTACTGTGTTTATTGGTTACCGCATTTACTGGTATATTACCATGTTTATTGGTTATTAGTTTATTGGTTATTTGGGTTTTTTGTTACTGGTTTTAGTGGTTATTACTTATTTGTTAATCATTTATTGGTTTATTACCATTTTTATTGGTTAGTTGAGTTTGTTGGTTATTGGTTTATTGGTATATTGGTTATTTGGTTATTTGTTACTGGTTATTGGTTTTTGGTTATTGGTGTTTATTGGTTATTTAATTTGTCTCACAGATAACTGGGTAAATGGTAACCAACAGACAGGTAAATGGTAACTGGCGATCCAATGGTAAATGACAATCGGGTAAATGGTAATTTGAGAAAGGATTTTTGACCAAGAATTGTCAAGATGGCAATTTTCTCAGTTAAAATGAGAGAATTGTGATTTTCGGTGATAACCAAGAAAAAGTTGAAATCGAGTTTCAGTCCTAGTAAAAACCTATAGGGGGAAATACCTAAAGGGGAAATCTTCAAAGGCACAAATAGGAGTTGGACATTAATTATCCTTTCTGCTTCTGGAAAATTCCCTCTCAATCCTACATTGGGTATTTTCAGACATTACAAGATCTTGCTCAACCATGTAAAACCCCTGTGGTGGTGAATGGTCCCGTAACGTTTAGTTGCTCGCCGCCAGATGTTCACCATGGTGAACCACCAGCGGTGAGCAAAATAACCATGCTTTCAAGGATGGTCTGGGCACCATCTCTGAAAGCGTGGTTAATTGAACCAAGGCCCGGAATCGGCAGACAGTAACATCTGATACCACCACTGATTACGGGCCGTGGCCCAGACCCCAGGATGGAATCGCGTGCAGCAGACGGATTGGCTGCTGCGCCCACCCGTCTCCAGGAGGGCGGGCTGCTGGGAGAGTGGGGGGGGATGGGGCTGTGTAGCCGCACATTGTGCCGCGCAGCCCCGCCCATGCCCCAGATTCCCCGCCGGAATCAGCCGGCTCGTCTATTGACGGGCCATTTTGATTCCGGCAGGGAATCAAAAAGTGATTCCATGACAGGGCCAATAGACACCTCGTCAAGTCTGAAATCACCCATTGTGTGGGTGTGTGTGTGTGTATAACCTATGCACATAAGAGAAATCCATTTCTGTATTTCAGTGGACAAAACCATCCATACACAAGCAGTGTTAAAACCAGAGCAGGATGGAAACTCCATGCAGCTTCATAGGACAAGTAAAAAATCAAATCATACAAACGTCAAGTACCATATATAATTATTATCAGGAATCCAGCAGCTATAGCCCAGCCCAAGTCTGGGGCCAGGTCTATGTTAGGTCAGGGGGTCAGAGCTTGCCTCAGAGTCCAGGACACACAACAAGTCACAAACCATCTAGTCAGAATGGATCTCAGAAGTCAGAAACAAAACCTACTTCCAGCTTCCTGTTAGACTCTTATAGGGCCAATGGCTGCCAGAGAAAAGACAGGAAGGGGCCTGTGGAACATGCCCAGGCACCTGGAAAACCATTAGACTTTTCAGGTGTCAGGCCATGTTTTAGGACCTGAATAACCAAATTATGGAGGCATCCACGCAAAGCCCTGTGGCCCCATGTTCAAGCCCCTCTCAGCTGCCATATTGTCACAATAATGTAATTACTGAAATGGTCTAATAAATTGTGTCACTGTTGATATAACCACTGAAGCAAACATTATGCAGCATGACTGATTTAGATGGTTCTATGATATTTCTTACTTCATGTTATGTTAATGGAGAATATTATGCAACAGCTGTCTGAGCTGACAGAAATATAATCCAATTCACAAATTACTTTTCAGAAAGAGGTCAGCCAGTCCTCTGCTATTTCCTTCACAGCATGAAAACAGCTGGATTAGCAGAAGAAATTGTGTTTTTGTTTGTTTATTGTTTTGTTTGTTTTTTAACACAATGAAGCTTTTGAGGACATTTGTTTTGAAACAATTTGCTATGATAAATAGCTTATTTTGAACAGAAGAATAGAAGAAAAGAAAATTTGAGATTGAGGTTGCAATCTTCCTATACCTACATAGAACATTTTCTGAAAAGGGAATGCATTAAGAATAGGGACCCTTTTTCAAGTGTGAAAAACACAGAATTATCATTATAATGACATATAAAAATGCCCCCAGCATATTAATGAAACGTAAATTGTCCAAATCTTGACCATCTGGAAGTCCATTTTAAAGTCTTTCAGTAAGTTGCAAATAAGTGTGTTCAGTTTACTAGCAAAAGAGTTTGCTTTATTTTAATTTCAGAATTCAAAAATTTCATTTTGGGAACTGAAAAACAATAGGGATGGGCAAACAGATCGTGGTTCGGGTTCGTCCGTTTGGTTCGGCTGCGTTCAGTTCAGCTGCATTCGGTTCGTCCGTTCGGTTCGGCAGTTCGGCTAGTTTTCTGAGTTCGGGTTCGGCTGTTCGGTTCAGTCATCCGAACAGGCTGTTTGGTTCGGCCGTTCAGCTGTTTGGTTCGGCCATTCGGGAAGGTTGTTATGGGTGGTTTTTTTGGTTTTTATATGTTTTTTTGGTTTTTTATTGGGTTTTATATGGTTTTCTTTTGTTTTTTATTTGGTTTTTTGGTTTTATATGGTTTTTTTAATTTATTTTTTGTATCTAATATTATATATATCTATCTACACTAAATCTAACTGCTATTAACTATTCTAAATGCTATGAACTAAATGGATTATCTAATAAGTACACAGACCTACTCCTAAAAACACTAAAACTAAATCACTAACGCTATCTCTATCACTAAG
>QEPC01004412.1:117237-129039 GCA_003113815.1 Sphenodon punctatus | reverse complement strand
CCCCCCCCCGTGCCCTGTGTACCTTGTGTGTTGTCCGGGCGCCCGTGTCTCCCCTTCCCTTCCCTTTATTTCCCTTCTGTGTGTGTGTGTGTGTGCCCGGGCATGTGCTTGTGCTGTGTGTTCCACTGTGCCCCCGTTGTCTGTGTGCCTGTTGTGTGCGGTACCTGTCTGGCCCTTCTCCCTCTCCCCCCTCCCTTCCCATTTCCCTTCTGTGGGCATTCCCTTGTGTGCCTTTTGGCTTCATTTGCCCTCAGGCGGCCATGTCTGTGTCCCGCCCCTGCCCGGTGGATTCTGGGTGTTTTGACCACGGCCGGGAATCAGTGTCACGTCTGTTGCGCTGCCCCGGCCCGTGATCTGCCTGCCCAATTCCCTGCCATGGTTCCAGCCCTGTAACATCTGTTCAGGGCTTTTATTCACCCCGGGGGGTGGTTGTTCTGCTCACCACCACCGGGAATCCGCTGTGGTGAACTGGGCGCCCGTAACATCTGAAATCACCCTAGGTCCCTTTATCAAATTGTCCTGTAGTTTGGCATAGATGACATGGAAGGTCTGTGATACATTCCTGCCAAATATCATGTAAACGGGATGGAATATACAAATGTTACAGCTGAAAATGTATTTTCAAGTGAATGTCTTATACCATCAGGATCCTTCATCCAATCTTTCTGAGAATTGGCAGGTGTGTTCAGCTGTGGAGGGACATAATATTCACAGGTTTCATGCAAATTGGATGGAAGATAAAGAAGAAGTAGCCATGAATGTGTATGGAGCTTTCTTAAAATCACAACATTCAATTGCTTCTAAAATCTATTCCCTTTATTGAATAATTTGAAAAGTCAGTACACATAATGCCATCCATTGGGGGTTCAAGCACCCCATATTCCATCACAATTGAATAAGAAACAAAAATTTTATAGCCAGAAATATGTTTTTCAGTGTTTTCCCTTTATTTCAACAACAAAATGTTTTCATTTCTATTTTTGTTGTTGTTTTTGTTTCTGTTTTCATTATTATTTTTTGTCATTTTTGTTATTGCAATAACAATAATGAAAATGACAATTTTCATTATTGTTATTGTAATAACAAAAACGACATGCACACCCCTACTGATCATCGCTGCAACCTGGCCATCCAGGCGCAGCAGTGGATCCAGGAGTACCCAAAGGAAGCCAATCACCATCAATAATAGGGGTCCCTATGCCCTCCAGAACACATGGCTGGCACATCATTTTCACCTTGGTTTTGTCTGGATTCAGCTTCAATCTACTTGCTTGCATCCAGTCTCCAACGACAGACAGGCACCTGGTAAGCACCGAGACTGCAGTACCCAGGTCAGATGAAAAAAAGAAAGCGTTGGGTGTCATCAACATAGCGATGGCACTTCACTCCAAATCTCCTAATGATCTCACCCAGGGGCCTTAGATACACATTGTACAGGAGTGGGGACAAAATGGAGGCTTGTCAGACCCCACAAGGAAGTCCTCAGGGGATGACAAGCCACTGCCCATCACCAGTCCCTGGATTCTACCAGCTAGGAATGAGCAGAACCACTCAAGAGCAGTCCCATGCACCCACACTAGGTCCTGCAGCTGTGTCAACACCACCACATGATCAACTGTATCAAAGGCTTCTGAAAGATCGAGCAAAATCAACAGGATACAATGTGTCCTGTCAATTTCTAAGCCCTCCTGTGATGGAGAACCACTGAACATCTGTTCCCCATCCGCCGGCTGTTGGCTTGGAACTGCCCTGGCAAGGTGGGCGACTAGCCCAGAATGCATCCCCCAGATGACCCTGGGCACACATCCCAGATTAAGGGCTGCCCACACAGGCCACAGTGGGCCAACACATCTGTTCAGTCCCACCTTTCATGCCATGGGGGAATGGCTGGCCGCTGCCCCTTATGGTGGGGTGTCTGTTGTGCCCCCCAACCGAGGACATGTGGGCAGCAGGATGGCTCTCCAGCTGCAGGCATGTTTGGTTGGGCACTCTCTCAACCCAGAGAGTGGTGGCCACAGTTTTCCATCTCAGGGAGCTTCTGCGGCACCCACGCATAGGGGGCCATACCTCGCATTTAGAAGAGGGGTCATCAGAGCCACACTGGGCTGTCAGATTGAGGAATCAGCAACCCCCTACTGCCATGTTCTTCCAACTCTGTATGTCACTCTTCCCACAAATGTGGGGTGCACTTACAAGGACACCACCCTAGTGGGTCCTTGCCTTGGCCTCCTACCTCCCCTATAGCCAAGGCCTTATGCCACCAGCAGTGCACAGTTCATGTGATTTGGCCAAAGCCCTCTCAGTTCAGAGACCTTGTGGGTCAATACAGTTTATTCCCTTCAGGGTGTGTCCCGAGCTGGGCAGGTCCCACCTGAATGTAGCTGGCTTACTACAGTCCTTCTGGGTTGTGGCCATCCCTCTTTTGGCAGTTCCCTGAGTTCTAGGCAGGTGCTCCAGCCAGTGGGGTGTTAGGGTAGGGGGGTTTATAGAGAGAGGGAGATGGTACCTTGCACACCCTTTTAACTTGAAATAGTCCCACCCCCAGATCCAGTGTAGGGCAATCCTCAATATGTACGGAAGACACCCCTCAGGTTGGTATAGGGCCCAAACCTCTGCAAGAGAGACGTGGCCTATTTCATCATAGGGGGGGGAACCAGCAAGGCCCTGAGGATGGCCCCACACTGGGTGCAGGGTCTGTAATAACAGTCCTATCCCCACTTTTAGTATACACACCACGTACGTGCAGGGAACCCCAAATCCACACCCCAAGTGCTGGTAGTTGTGGGAAGGTCAGGAGGGGGACACGAAATCAGGAAGGGATAGGGTAGGACTCCACCGAACACACGCACACAGACAGGGAAGGTATCAAGGATCCCAGAGGGGGATAGTGCTCCCCACGCCCCCACACACCAACCACACCCCAATACAAGTCTCTACTCCCTCGACCCCAAACAACACACGTCCGCACTCGCACCACTCACGTACACACCAACTCGCACACTCCGTCTCTATCTCTCCAAGCTCCTAGGATCCACACAGGGGGCCAGTCTCACAGCAATGCTGTTCACCGGCATCGCTCTAGTGAGACTGGCCCTCCTTAAATCCCCCCTGTGGTGGGCCCCTCCCTGGCACGTAGCCGTGCCGAGCGTCTCTGTGCTCCTCCTGGCCCCACCCCCGACGTCTCAGCCGCCGCCCTGGCCGGCTGCCTAATTAGTCCCTGTGGGAGTTCCCCGGCGTCGGCCGCCTCTGTTTGTTGTAGCGGCCGCGCCGGCGGACGTTCAGAGCGTTGCGACGCTCTTCCTGTGTCTCTCCTGGCTCTGCGTGGGGGTGTGGCCTGCAGGGGCAGCGGGGAGCGCCGCGGCTGAGCCGCATGGCTTCTAAGGCTTCCCCGCGCCCCGCTCCACCTACGCTTTTTGCCCCACCGCCTCTGGGCCATGACAGTACCCCCCCCCCAAGGGCCCCCCCCCCCAGGGCGAGGTTTTGTAGGGAAGCGTCGGTGGAAGGCTTGTACTAAGCGAGGGGCATGTACGTCCGTGGCTTTTTCCCACGAGCGATCCGCCACACTATAGCCTTTCCAATCGATAAGGTATTGGAGTGTACCTCGAAACCGACGGGCGTCGAGAATGGCCTTGACTTCATACTCAGGGGCATCCTCAATACCGACTATTGGCGCCGGCGGAGAGGGTTCCGGGAATAGAGGGGCATGTACAGGTTTTAGGAGAGATACGTGGAACACCGGGTGGCAACGGACGTGAGGTGGTAGCGATACATGATATGTCACCGGATTTACCTGGTGATGAATAGGAAAGGGCCCCATATAACGAAGGTCCAGTTTTGCTGACGGTCGGAGGGACGGGTAATGCCGCCGGTCAATCCAGACGAGGTCGCCCGAGGCGAAGGTTGGTGCTGGTAGGCGGTGACGATCGGCGGCCTGTTTATACTGTTGGCGGGCCTTTTGCAACATGACACGCGCATGATCATGACACCTCCGTAACACCTGTAACATCGCACCTGCCGCTGGGACAGTGATGGTTGGAAGATCTGGTAATAATAGCCGAGGATGGAAACCATAATTTACAAAAAAGGGCGACGTCCCTATCGAGGCGTGGGGGGCATTATTGTAGGCGAACTCTGCCAGGGCTAAATAGTCCAGCCAATCGTCTTGCAGGTAGTCGACGTAGCAGCGTAAATATTGCTCCAAGGATTGGTTCGTTCTTTCGGCCTGTCCATTGGCTTGCGGATGGTAGGCCGTGGTGGGGGTTAGACGCACCTGTACGGCCTTAAACAATGCCCTCCAGAACCGAGCGATAAATTGAGACCCTCGATCGGAGACAATTACAGAGGGAAGTCCATGTAGTTTAATTACATGTTGCATGATCAGCATTGCGGTTTGCGTAGCAGTCGGCAGTTGCTTGCAGGGGATGAAGTGGGCCATCTTCGTGAACTGGTCCACGACAACCAAAATAACAGTATGCCCTTTTGCAGGGGGCAGTTCCACGATGAAATCCATATTTAGTTTTTGCCATGGCCCTTGAGGTGAGGGTGTTAACTGCAACAATCCCACTGGCTTAGCCCGAGGGGTTTTAGTGAGGGCGCAGATCTTACACCCTCGCACATAAGCTAAAACGTCCTTCTTCATGGATGGCCACCAGAAGTGCCGCTGTACGAGCTGCAGAGTACGTTTCTGCCCTGGATGACCCGCGAGAGGTGCATCGTGGTGTGCTTTTAGAACTTCCTGTCGAGCGGCGCTGGGAACACTCGCTACTTCCGGCAGGCCGTCTGTCACGGTTTTTACTTCTGTTCCCCGTATTGGGGATAGAAGTGGGTCTTCCTGGGTAAGACGTTGAAACTGCTGAAGTGTAAGTCCTGCTGCAAGCAGGCGTTGAGGTTTCCAAATTAATTCCCCTCGATGTGCTGGTTCGGGGGTAATCTCGGGGTACCGAGACAGGGCATCTGCGATAACGTTATTCTTCCCGGGTCGATACGTGATTTGGAACACGAACCGGGCGAAAAACAAGGCCCATCGGGCATGCCGCGCATTCATAATGCGGGCCGATTGTAGATACACTAGGTTCTTATGGTCCGTTACTACTTGGACTGGGGACGAAGCCCCTTCCAGGTAATGCCTCCAGTTCTCAAAGGCTTCCTTGATGGCCAACAGCTCTCGGTCCAAAATGGTATAATTCCTTTCGGCCGCTGATAATTGCCGGGAGTAAAATGCACATGGCAGGGGTCGGGAGTGCCCGGCGGGTTGTTGCGATAACATCGCCCCCAGAGCTACGCTGGAGGCATCAGTTTCCACAATGAAGGGGAGCGAAAAATCTGGGTGTTGTAATATAGGCGCCTGGGTAAAGGCCCTCTTGATTTCCTCAAAGGCCCGTTGTTGCTCAGGCCCCCAATGGTAGGCGACCCCCTTTTTTAATAACTTTGTTAAAGGCGTGGTCAACTGCGCGTAGCAGGGGAGATACTGGCGATAATAATTCGCACTCCCCAAAAATCGCTGCAGGGGTTTTACGGCCCTCGGCGGAGGCCAATCTACAATGGCGCGGATCTTTTCGGGGTCCGTGCTAATCCCTTGGGGGGATACAATAAACCCCAGGAAGGGGACTACCTGTTGATGAAAGACGCACTTATCTATCTTACAGTACAATTTGTTTTGTATCAAACGGGTCAAGACAGTTCGAACATGTTGTACGTGAGCTTCCTTGGTCTGGGAATATATTAAAATGTCGTCTAAGTACGCGACGACATAGATGTCCAAAATATCTCGAAATATATCATTTATCAAGTGTTGAAACGTTGCTGGTGCATTAGCCAAACCATAGGGCATCACTAAGTATTCAAATAATCCATATCGCGTGCGGAAGGCGGTTTTCCATTCGTCGCCTTCTCGAATTCGTAATAGATTATACGCCCCCCGCAAATCTAGCTTGGTGAAGATGGAGGCACCGTGTAGTCTATCCAGTAGTTCAGGAATCAAGGGCAGGGGATAACGATTTTTAATTGTGATGGCGTTGAGGCCCCGGTAGTCTATACATGGTCGTACGCCCCCATCTTTTTTAGGGACGAAGAACAGAGGTGCCCCAGCAGGGGAGTTGGAGGGGCGAATAAATCCGTTCGCCACATTATCCTCGAGGTATTTTTTCAAGGTTTGTAATTCTGGGCCTGACAGCGCATAAATCCGCCCGTACGGGGGCATGGTTTGTGGCAGTAAATCAATGGGGCAGTCGTACTCCCGATGGGGAGGTAATTGCAGTGCCTCTTGTTCCCGAAAAGCGGCCTGCAGATCCAGGTACTGGGGGGGTAAGGTATGAACTGTAGTGGTGCCTTGTTCCATCGTCGCGGCTACCGCCTGGACAGAAGGTTGCTGCTGCACATGGGTATGGCAGGGTCCACCATCAAAGGTGATCTGTCGTCGCTGCCAATCGATCCGTGGATTGTGCGTCCTCAACCAGGGCATCCCTAAAACCACGGGAAAGGCCGGGGTACGCACTACATCTAGCCTCAGTTCTTCCTGGTGTGCCCCGATGGCTGCACCCATTGCTCGGGTGTGATAATGAATAGGCCCCGAACGAAGGGGGGAGCCATCAATAGAATAAACGGTTTCCGGGAGCTTTTTCCTTTCTACGGGAATATTATGTCGACGTACAAGGTCCTCGTCTACAAAGTTCCCAGAAGCCCCTGAGTCAATAAGGGTCCAAATTACTAACGTGCGCTGGGGAGCAATGGTCAATGTGAAAGGTACACATAAATGATTTGTACGCGGGAAAAGACAGACGCCGCATAGGTGAAAAGGGGTAACATTATTTACCGGGGTTCCCCCTGCCCGCCCCGGCTCTTCTCGTTTCCCGCCCGTCTTCTTTCTGGAGGTAGTTGGGGGCACTCTCGGGAAAAATGACCCCCCGTCCCACAGTAGAAACATAGACGCTCGGCGCGTCGTCGTTCTTTTTCTTGTCCCGAGAGCGGTCCCCTGGAAGCGCCCAATTGCATCGGCTCAGGGTTTTCTAGCCGTTGGCCGTCGTTGGTCCCGGGACTTGTCCCCCGAGGGCGAAGTGGCCAAGATCTACTCCCTTCCTGCCTTCGTTCTCGTCGCCTCTCCATCAAACGATCATCGATTTGGCAGGAAAGATTTACCAATTTGGCCCAGGTGGGTGGCATGTCCGTCGTGGCTAACTGATCCTTTAATTCGTCGTTAAGCCCTTTTCGATACAGGACCTTCAGTACCTGATCCGGCCAATCTAGTTCGGCCGCCAAGTGCTGAAATTTCGTTATGTAGTCCAAAAGCGGCCCTCTCCCTTGTTTCAGAATCATGATCGCCGCCTCTGCGTCCTTCACCCGGTGGGGATAATCAAAAAGGAACTGAAACTCCCTTAGGAACCCGGGATAGTCTTTGAGCAATGGGCTTTCTTTTACTAATAATGGGGTGGCCCAATCGAGGGCCAACCCTTCAAGATGGCCAATAATAAAGGCCACCTTCGTCTCATCCGTAGGATAAGTACGTGGCTGAATTTGAAAGGCCAATTTACACAATGCTATAAATCCTGGGAACTGTTTTCGTTCACCATTAAATTTCATTATCGGTGGGTGTTTTGGTTCCCTACCCCCTGCTGCAAAAGGTATATCGGCCACAGGGGGCGCAGGGCCCATGGGGGAGGCCTCTGCACCTACTCCCCCCACGGCCCCCTGAGCCTGTTGCTCCTTGATATCCCTAACTTCCATGGCCAGGGTTTTAATGGCCATGGCCATCTCCTCTAACTGTGCCGCAAGGTCCATCTTAGTTGCCGGTGAAACTGTTAGGGTAGGGGGGTTTATAGAGAGAGGGAGATGGTACCTTGCACACCCTTTTAACTTGAAATAGTCCCACCCCCTGATCCAGTGTAGGGCAATCCTCAATATGTACGGAAGACACCCCTCAGGTTGGTATAGGGCCCAAACCTCTGCAAGAGAGACGTGGCCTATGTCATCATAGGGGGGGGAACCAGCAAGGCCCTGAGGATTGTCCCACACTGGGTGCAGGGTCTGTAATAACAGTCCTATCCCCACTTTTGCTATACATGCCACGCACGTGCAGGGAACCCAAAATCCCACACCCCAAGTGACGGTAGTTGTGAGGAGGTCAGGAGGGGGAACGAAACCAGGAAGGGATAGGTTAGGACTCCACCGAACACACGCAACACAGACAGGGAAGGTATCAAGGGACCCCAGAGGGGGGTAGTGCTCCCCACGCCCCACACACCAACCACACCCCAATACAATTATCTACTCCTTTGACCCCAAACAACACACGTCCGCACTCGCACCACTCACGTACACACCAACACGCACACTCCGTCTCTGTCTCTCCAAGTTCCTTAGAATCCACACAGGGGGCCAGTCTCACAGCGATGCTGTTCACCGGCATCGCCCTAGTGAGACTGGCCCTCCTTAAATATCCCCTGTGGCGGGCCCCGCCCTGGCGCGTAGCCGCGCCGAGCGTCTCTGCGCTCCTTCTGGCCCCACCCCCGACGTCTCAGCTGACGCCCTGGCCGGCGGCCTGACTAACCCCTGTGGGGTTTCCCCGGCGTCGGCCGCTCCTGGTTGTTGTAGCGGCCGCGCCTGCAGACGTTCAGAGCGTCGCAACGCTCTTCCTGATCCCTCCCTGATGCTGCGTGGGGGTGTGGCCTGCAGGGGTAGCGGGGAACGCCGCGGCTGGGCCGCATGGCTTCTAACGCTTCCCCGCACCCCGACCCATCTGTGCTTTTTGCCCCACCGCCTCTGGGCCATGACATGGGGGAGAGCCCACAACAAGAGCTCCTACTCCTATAGCCACCTTAGTCAGACTGAGCCCAGGCCCTTTATAGCCCTTGAGCATGCTCAGTCTGACTAGCCCTACTGAGCATGTCAGGGGACTTAAACTGAAATCGCCTCCCTGAGTCCAACTGAGCATGCTCCCGGCTGATGCTTGACAGTACAGCTATTGGGCAGCACCCATAACAAGGCTCCTACAGACTCAGAGCAGCCGTCCTCTTACAAGGACGCTTATGAAAAATACATGTTGTAAGTCTTCCTTGATTCCAGTGCACCCCTGAACCATGTATGGTAGCCCTCTTTTAAAAGGGAGGGCTAGCCACCCTACCCACGTGTCTTTTTTCAACCACAGAGATAACCAAATTGCTACCCCTGCCTCTGGCTGGCTGTATTAGCAGTCAAAGGACCCTCACTTTAAGCATAGTCTTGAACAAAGACGTATGTTGCTTTCCTGAGACACAATTCCTCCTGAGCTTCCTAAGGCATGGAATAACTCTGAGCCACCTCCCGTGGAGGCCCATGATTATACTGTATAGTTTGGCCCCTTGAGTCTAGTGTCTGATTATAAAATGAGTTTAGTTGTTTAGTGTTATTAGGCTGCTACATTTATTATAATAACAGCATTTTTATGGCCCTGTGTTTTTCTCCAACAAGGGTGTCTCCACAATCTCTGTCTCTTTTATGATATTATCCATCTTTGTAATTCTCTCATGAGATTAAAGCAAAGCATCTTTACTGCTTTTCATGACAGAATTAAGAAGGTTGCTCCCACCCATAGACAGCAATAGAAAACAAGGCAATAACTTAGTAGTCTAGTATTTGAACAAGAGGTGCAGTGGAGATCAAAAGAGGAATTACAACAGAAGTCTTCCTTACCTTGCAGTAGTCCAAACGTTCCTCCAATTAATGCTCTTTTCTTTTCAAAATACCATAATTTCAAATATGCATTACGTGAGGTTACATTAACCACTCAAAAACCAAAAAAAGGAAAACCAAGATTTGTGCATGTTACTTGAAATCTCCTACATGGCTCAGATAGGGCCCAATTTTGCCCTCGGATACATGAACGTAACTCCTGTTGATATCAGCGGGAGTTTTTCATGAATATCTGATGGGAAGTGCTGAAAACTGAGAGCACTCTTTCCTGGGAGGATGGAGTGTGTTAGAATGAGGCAAAGATATAGAAACATTCCTCACTTAGGGTGTTTTTAAATGAGCAAGGATGGGTGGTGGAGTCCGTGGTTGTTGAGTGACACAGCTGCGGAGCACCCACTCAGGTGGAGTGCGTGGGGAGGGATTCTAACGGGCAGCTCCCAGTGTGGCTACCACAGCAGCTGCCTTGCGCTCCCCCTGCCATGGACTGTGAGGGAGGGGGAAGTGCACCAGACTGGCCTTTGAAATTGACATTTCCCAGGCATGAGCACTATGGAACCAGGCTCCTCAGCACTCGTGGCTGCTTCCTGTAACTTGCAAAGGTTGTGTCCCCCACGCACAATGTCTATGATCTGGTACATGTCAATTTCAAAGGACAGACCCTGTCTGCTGGTGTGGGTGGCTGCCCAGGTTCATATAGGCAGGTGATGTGTGGGCACCCGTTGCCACACACTTTTTTGGCTTGCCCCTCATGGTGCACTCAGAATTTCTCTGCAGTGCACTGTGAGTGGCCGTGAGTGAGTACTGAGTGGCTTATGGGAGCACACGTCCCCCCGTGCCACCTTCAGATGGGCAGTCGGAGGAGTGACTCCTGGGTAGTCATGCATGGTAACATCACATTTAAGAACACCTGCATTGTATCTTTTGTATCTTGGGCTTGATTCTGCAAGGTACTGTCCATGCTTCCCCTGATCCTCCCCCCCCCCTAAAAAAACCTCCAACATTTTAAACTGTGCTTAATTTTAAGCATAGTCAAATAGATTATAGACTTAGTCTTTTCCATAATCTTTTGAGGGTCTGATTGAAACAGTCCTTACAAATATAAGAAGTGCCATACTAGGTCAAACTGATGATCCATCCAACCCAGTCTCCTGTTCCCGACAGAGGCCACCTTTGGTCACATCAGAGAAGTGCACAGCAGATCATCCTATACTCTAGAAACCTTCAGTTTAAGAGAGAAGTTTATTCAAATTCAAACATGGAAATTCTAAGTTATGGCTCCAGCCTTAACACCTGTGCCGTAGAAGCAGTAAAGACACTATACAGTCTCACCTATTGTGCTTGCTTACAACTTAGGCTCCATGTATCCACACTTTGGTCTTTTATCCCCTATACTCTTCCTCCCCACAGAGCAGAAGGCATTCTCGACCCTGCCCCATAGAGCAGCATGCATTATACTGGCTCCGAGCCCTCCTGCTCCAAACCACTAGCCCCCACTCACCTCTTGGAGAACCAAGGAGTCCTGTCTTCCAGTCCCCCCCTGCTGTATGTCATGAAAGAACATAAGGCCACACAGAAGAGATACTGAACTATAGGTCTAGCAAATATGTACAACTGAAACGTACACATGTATGTAATGTTAAAGATAAGAACTGGAAACCCGCTTCATGTAATCATGGAATGTAAACCGAGAACAGGAAACTCAATTAATGCAAGGGAGAGAGACAAAAGCCATGCTAATGTGTATTCCCCACAAGAGCCAGACAGAAACATTTGAGTGCAAATTAAGCTTTTCCTTTGCCTACATGACCACAGGCCACACAGCCCTCCAAGCTTCTCCAGGGCAGGAAAATCACACAAAGGGATAGCAAAGGTATTTAATAGGGGTGGGAATACTGGCAAATCCGGAATCCGATAATGCCGGTACTGGGCGTACCGGCATTATTGGATTCAACCCAGTAAATCCGGTCCCGTTACCGGATTCCGGGTACAGGATTTTTTTACATTGCAGCCATTTGAATGAATGGCTGCAATGTAAGTCCCACCCAAAAAGTAAAAAAAAAACAACCCTCCCCGAGTCCAGGCTGCGCGGGTGGAAGGGGGGACACCCCCCACCCACCCTGCCCAGCCTGGATTTTTGTT
>QEPC01004412.1:99274-117005 GCA_003113815.1 Sphenodon punctatus | reverse complement strand
GGGGGGAGGAATTAATTGTATTTCATTGATTTCAATGGGGACACAGTGCCCCATTGAAATCAATGAAATAAAACCGGTACCGGATACCGGATTTAATCCGGGAATCCGGTTCTTTGAGAACCGGAAACCGGTAAATCCAGTATCCGGTAATTGCCCCGGGGTCCCACTCCTAGTATTTAAGCTAAGATATTTGCCATCAAGAGACAATCACAATTGGAACTGGAATTTAATTCAACCCCTGACTGAGCTGAGTCTTGTAGGCATCAGTTGCCTGCCAGCCAGACTGCTGGAACTATGGACTAAGAGAAGAACTTTGCTTTCTACCAGCTAAGGGACAAAGCACCCAGTCATTACACCTGGCTGAGAATAACCTCAAGCTTATGGACTTTCTATAGGGTAAGGTTTATATAGGGATTCACCCAGTATATAATAGGAATGCATTATTTTACTGTTTACTTTATTAGCCACTCTGTGTCAAATTATTCTTGCTTATGTAAATCAATAAACTTTCTTCTCATCTTTAAGAAGTATCTGTGGTCTAACATTGGGAACACAAGTGAGCAACTTGAGCTTTCAAGCTCTTGCAAACCCAGAGAGAGATAGTGTGTGAATGGGAAGCTTTTTGGGAGTCTGGGTGACAAAAGAATTATCCCCGTTGCAAGACTGAATCATCCAGAGAGAGAACTGGTTCAGGTAGCCTGCAAGTGAGGGAAATTGAGTCACCCAACCCAGAAAGGGGGGTAGTGAACCCCCAAAACCGTAACACTGTAACCCACTAACCCCCTCCTCTGATTTTTGCCCCGTAACACCTTTTGGGGGGATCCAGTCACTTTGCACAGGCAAATAAAGCATATTTGGAGCCAGGGGAGTCTCTTCTATCAAATGGAGCTCCTGTTTTACCATGTGGATGATACCCCCTGCCTCATTTTCAAAATGGCTGCTGCTTCATTTCCTGGTTCTTTTTGTAGGGTTTTCTGGGTTTTTGTTGGTTGGAACACATTTTTGAAAGCCCAAATGTTGCTAGTCTAAACTGCGTTTCCAGACCTACCTGATATGCTTGCTCTCTGTTGCAATCTGGCTCTGAATCTGAGCCTGTGAGATTAACCAGGATCGCTCTGGAAGGGAAGGACTCTGCTCCACTATGAATTGCCTAAAGTCTCCTGAGAGCAGCCCCCAGGACTCCTGGATTCCAGCCCCAGCACAGCCCCAGCCTCCACCTAACCATCACCCTGCCCAGTTCTTACTCCACCCCCACAACCTACTGTGAAAGCTGCTGGGGGTCTCTGAACAGCTGCCATGTTGCCTACTGATCTCTGATTCCCTCTCCTTGCCATCTATGGAGTGATCCATTCCCTGCCATACCATGCCCACACTTAAAAGCACTGTTTGGGAGTCAGCCCCATTATTGTGTTATAAAAGAAACCACATTATCACAAGGATACTTAAATTGTAAGAGTTTGGCTGTGCAGAAGCCTCTCAAAGGGACAGTGGACAAATCAAAGGTTTTCCCACCCAGCAGACACAGTGTGCCTCTGAGGGCGTCAGGGGCACTGACACACCTGACACCTCGCCAGAAAAAAAACCTGCTTTAAAGGCTCTGATGAGCCCAGTCTGTCGGATCTGTTCCCCGCAGACCCAGTGCTGCGATTGGAAGTGCTGCTGGGGACAAGCGCTGCATTTCTCTTCAGTTCCCTGCACTTCTGGGAGTGGAGGAGGCCGAGCTGGGGAACTGTGCATGCACAAGCTTGCTTAATGGCTCTACACATGCGCATGGTGGCAGCCACTCTGGAGGAGCCGAGGGGCTGGGACTGGAGGTGGGGAAGGAGGAGGAACCCAACCGGCACAGGCAGGGCTGGCTGGTATTACTATGGACACCCTTAAAGGGACAATTCCAAAATAATGCAATTTGGGCAGCTGGGATCTCTGTCCTAGCGTGGGCAATGGGGAAGAACACTTTTAACTAATCATCCCTGGGGGCAGAGTTGCATTGATCTTTTAACACTGCAATTTAAAATGATATCTGGGTGGCATTCCTGGCACCCTGAAGGCAGAAGTGTGGTGTGCGCATGATTGGGGAACTGCAACTGCAGCGGGAGGAAGCAGGGGAGAGTGTATGTGACTGTGTGGAGTGAGTTGAGCAAGCCGTTCATGTGGTGTTTTAATGTGACTGGGTGGGGCTGCTGCTGCAGATGATTCTCATTTCATTCCTGGCTGGTGCCATTTTATCTTTGACTGCCGTGGAAGCAAAATTTAAAATGTCATTCTGTGTCCAAAATGCAAACATCTAAAGTAATTTTCTTCATTTTTCTATCCAGTTTGTCTGAGATCTGGCATGATTCCACACCTCGCCTCGCTCTCCTTGTGAACAGAGGAGAAAGTAGGCAGCAGCATGGCAGAAGAGAAGGCTGCAGACACACAAGGAGACCCCTTTCCCCTGTTCCCCACTGAATTCATCTCTTCCCCTTCCTCTTCTCGTGCTCCAAAACCAAACCCTTTCTCTCCTACTTCTCCTCTGTCCTGTCCTTCTCTTCCCTTTCATTCTCTTCTGATTCAACTTGTCACAAGACAGGAGTTAACTCAGTCCTCCCAGTTCTCCAAGCCAGAAGGAAGGCTTTTCCCAAGGCCTACACCTTCAGAAGACTACAGGTGGCCAAGGAGGGTATGTAAATCAAGGATTCGAGGGTTCAGGATAAAGGTAGGGGATGTCAACATGATCTATTTTTTTAACCTGTTATGGTTAATTTGGACCCGGTGGGAAAGAGAGAGTGGACAGCAACCCAGTAAGAGGGCTGTTTATCCTCCAGTGGCAGTGCTTCATGCAGCAGCAAGGAGTTCCCAGCGTTAACTAATGTAATGTCCATCCATGGTTAACCCTAGGAACTTCTTGCTGCTGAGTTAAGCCACACCACTGGACTAACTGTTGGCCAGTCTCCGCCTACCATTGGCCAGGCTCCACCCCTAGGCCCGCCAGTCAGGCTCTGTCCCTAGGCCCACTGGCGGCAAAGCCACTGGCAGGAGGTTCAACCCACCCACTGCCCCACCAGTCTCAAAAACCACCAGTCTCCACTGCCAGCCAGGGAAAGACTCAGAAGTTTTGTACTGTCAATGAGAAAAAAGACATTCTTCCCACCTTGCAGAATAACTATAAATGGGCTATTAACTTTGACAGTGCAAGTCTGGTAAATTTTACAACAAATCTCTAATCTGGTTTCTTGTGATCAAGAACTTTTTGATGAATAAGCGAGTTATGTCTTTTGTGTTTGCAGATTGGGAGCCATGCCTCCTACCACATTAACCAAATTCATTACAACAACAAGCCATGTTATAATGAGGGTGCACTGTAGTGTATTTCCTTGAGAAAAAGAGAGAGGAGATTTATGGCTATCTTGTTGATCCTACCATATAATGGTAGGAGCCTACCATGTAAAACAAAGTTCTACCTGCTTGACTGGGCATTTGTGTCCTTCATATTATCCCCGTGGATGGGTAAAGCCCCAAACCAATTTTAATCCTTTTCCTAAGGGTAATACTGTAGTACTCCAAAAGTTCATTTTAAGCCTAAACATCCCTTATCTACCGTGCAATATAATGTATTATTATTTAAAATTAAATAGCAACCAAAGTGTGGTAGGTGCTAGGGGTGTGGAAAAGGGACCTCATTCGTTTTTGTTTCACCTTTCGTTTTTAGAAGTTCATTCATTTTCATTTCCCCGTTTTCAAAAATGTATTCTTTTTTCATTTAAAACTCATTTGCTTTTGTTTTACATTCATTTCCCATTGAAACCAAAAGGAATCACTTAGCAGGGCTTCCCTGCCTTTAAATGGGAGACAAAGTGGTTTGAATGATAATTGGACCAACTGTTGTTGTTGGAAATAAGCAAGCTTTCGGGCCTCACAGGGTCCTTCCCCAGGCATGTAGCATAGCCAGTAGCAATATATAAACTGAGAAAATATAGGACAGGTATATATGAGGGGGCATGGAATGGGTGGCAGTGGATAGAACAAGGTAGGAAGGGGATAAAGAGAGAGGCCCTTTTCACACAAGACACTCTCCACCTACCGCCCACCCACTATACATGTTGCAGAGCTGCAGTGTTGCCTTATGGGTGCCCTGTAACATGTATACTGGGTGGACAGTGGGTGGAGACTGTCTTGTGTGCAAAGTACCAGAGAGAGAGATGTGACAGATGTGTAGGAGCCAAACTAGTGGAAGGGCTAGTGCTTGGGCTGGAGGAGTGCCTACACTGGTTTGCTTCTGTCCTCCTTTCCCCAGGTAACAACATAAAGGGGCGCTGCCCTGAGGACGGCACCCTCTGGGCAGCAGCCAAAGGGCACCGCCAAAGGGCGAAGACCCATTGGCGGGCCATTGGCAGGCGGAGGTGATGGAGGAAGCCATCACTTATATCCTCTCCACTCTGTACAGTGACCCCTGCACAGTTATAGCTGCCCAGAGTGCGCCCTTGCCTCCCACCCCACCCCCACCTAGATGGGAGCAGGGGGGTGAAAACACTGGACTGAGGGGTGGTGTTATATTTATTGTGTGGGGAATTGTGAGTGGGGGGGTTAAAAATTTGTTACTGGAAGGGAGAGCTGTAGCCAATCTGTATCTAGAAGTTGCCACTCTAACCCCAGGACCCACCATCACGGGTCTGGGGCCATCATTCCTCGTACAGAGGCGATGTCATTCCAACGCACCAAGAAACAGCCACTCCAGCCCCAGGACCCACCATAAGGGTTCTGGGGTCAAGTTACAGGCAGGGAGGGCTCAGGACAATATGTATCTAGAAGCTGCCACTCTAGTCGTCATGGGTCTGGGGCCATTATATCTCGCACACAGGCGATGTCATTCCAACACACCAAGAAACAGCCACTCCAGCCCCAGGATCCGCCACCAGGGTTCTGGGGCCAAGTTACAGGCAGGCAGGGCTGTGGCCAATACCTAGAAGCTTGTCCCCAGGACCCACCATTATGGGTCTGGGCCCACCATTCCTCGTACAGAGAGCCGATTTTCCAAAGCATCAAGAAACAGGCACTCCAGCCCCAGGACCTGTCACCAAGGTTCTGGGGCCAAGTTACTGGCAGGGAGGGCTGTGGCCAATATGTATCTAGAGGCTGCCACTCTAGCCCAGGACCCACCGTCATGGGTCTGGGGCCATCATTCCTCGCACAGAAGTGTGTCTTTCAACCACATCAAGAAAAAGCCACTCCAGCCCCAGGACCCGCCACCAGAGTTCTGGGGCCAAGTTGCAAGCAGGGAGGGCTGTGGCCAATATCTACAAGCTGCCACTCTTCTAACCCCAGTACCCATCATCATGGGTCTGGGGCCATCATTCCTCGCACAGAAGCGTGTCTTTCAACCACATCAAGAAGCAGCCACTCCAGTCCCAGGACCTGCCACCAGAGTTCTGGGGCCAAGTTACAGGAAGGGAGGGTTTTGGCCAATATCTACAAGCTGCCACTCTTCTAGCACCAGGACCCACTGTCATGGGTCTGGGGCCATCATTCCTCGCAAAGAGGTGATGTCTTTCAACCACATCAAGAAACAGCCACTCCAGCCCCAGGAACTTCCGCCAGGGTTCTGGGACCAAGTTACAGGCAGGGAGGTCTGTGGTCAATATGTATCTAGAAGCTGCCACTCTTCTAGCCCCAGGACCCACCATCATGGGTCTGGGGCCATTATTCCTTGCACAGAGGTGATGTCTTTCAACCGCATCAAGAAACAGTCACTCCAGCCCCAGGACCTGCCTCCAGGGTTCTGGGGCCAAGTTACAGGCAGGGAGGGCTGTGACCAATATCTACAAGCTGCCACTCTTCTTGCCCCAGGATCCACCGTCATGGGTCTGGGGCCATCATTCCTCGCACAGAGGTGATATCTTTCAACTACATCAAGAAACAGCCACTCCAACCCCAGGACCTGCCGCCAGGGTTCTGGGGCCAAGTTATAGGCAGGGAGGGCTGTGGCCAATATCCAGAAGCTGCCATTCTAGCCCCAGGACCCAGCATCATGGGTCCGGGCCCATCATTCCTCACTCAGAGAGCAAATTTTTCAAAGCATCAAAAACAGCCACTCCAGCCCCAGGACATGCCGCCAGGGTTCTGGGGCCAAGTTACAGGCAGGGAGGGCTGTGGCCAATATCTACAAGCTGCCACTCTATCCCCAGGACCCAGCGTCATCGGTCCGGGAACATCATTCCTCTCACAGAGAGCCAATTTTCCAAAGCATCAAGAAACAGCCACTCCAGCCCCAGGACTGGCTGCTAGGGTTCTGGGGCCAAGTTAGAGGCAGGGAGGGCTGTGGCCAATATCTTTAAGCTGGCACTCTAGCCCCAGGATCCACTGTCATGGGTCTGGGGTCATCATTTCTTGCACAGATGGTCTTTTTCCAAACACCCGAACTGAACCGAACATGACCGAACCAAACGGCTGAACCTGAACACGGCAAACGGACTGAATGGACGAAGCAAACAGGCGAACCCAACCGGACCAAACCGAACGGCCAAACCCGAACCGCGACCTGTTCAGCCATGACTAGAGGGCAGGGTGCTTGACTGCCTGAAAGAGGCTGTGGTTAGGCCCCCGCTCAAGAAACCATCTCTTGATGCTGATGCTCCTGCCAGTTGTCGGCCTGTCTCTAAGGGAAGGTTATTGAACGGGCTGTGGCATGGCAGCTCCAGGAACATCTGGACCGAACTGGTTTCCTATACCCCTTTCAGTCTGTTTTTCGGACTGCGTATGGTACGGAGATTGCATTTGTGGCCTTGGTTGACGATCTCCAACTGGCATTGGATGATGGTCGTCAGACCTTACTGGTCCTGCTAGAACTTTCAGCTGCATTCGACACAGTTGATCATGAGGTGTTGGTGACTCACCTGCAGGACCTTGCTGGGATTGACAGAATGGTCTTGGACTGGTTTCGTTCATTTCTGGCCGGGAGAACTCACCGGGTGGTCGGGAGTGTACATCTTCCCCCCACGACCTCACGTGTAGTGTCCTGCAGGGTGCTATTCTGTCCCCCCTCTTATTTAATATCTATATGCAGCCATTAGGGGAGATCCTGAGAGGGTTTCAGGGCATGCAGTGTCATCAGTATGCCGATGACAGTCAGCTCTACCTCTCTTCTTTCATCGACCCAGACCATGCAGTCTCCTTATTTTCCTAGTGCCTGTCAGCTGTGGGGGCTTGGATGAGGTTGAGCCGTCTGCAATTGAATCCTGACAAGACAGAGGTGATGTTGGTGGGCGAGGGCTTGGGGGGCCTAGAGGTGGTTGAATCTCGTCTTGTTGGGAGGATTCGCCCTCCCATGGTCTCTCAAGTGCAGAGTCTGGGTGTGCTCTTTGATTCATGACTCAGCTTGGAATCTCAGGTTGTGGCTGTGGCGGGGAGTACATTTTGGTAGTTACATCTTGTACGGCAGCTTCAGCTGTATCTCTCAGACTCTGACCTTGCCACTGTCATCTATGCCTTCATCACCTTTAGGCTGGATTACGACAACATGGGGCTGCCTGAGAAGTTGGTCCAGAGGCTGCAGCTGGTGCAGAATGCCATAGCCCATATCCTTATGGGGGCAGGACGCAGGTTGCAGGCCGCAGGGAGCACATGACACCTGTGCTCTGGGATCTGCATTGGCTGCCTATAAAGCACCAGGCTAAGTTTGAGGTGCTGGTTTTAACCTTTAAAGCCCTTCATGGCCTCAGTCCTCCTTATCTGTGGGACCGCCTCACTCCCCATGTGCCCATGCGACCCTTGAGATCATCTGTGGGAGCTTTTTTGGCGGTTCCCCAGGCTAGGTGGGTGGCCACCGGTTAGATCTTTTTTGGTGGTTGCCCCTGTGCTGTAGAATTCGCTCCTGGAGGAGGCTTGGTTGGCCCCCACTCTCCTGTCATTTCAACGATTATGTAAGACCTGGCTGTTCCGCCAGGCTTTTTGCAAGGGGGTGGGAGCGGGGGGGGGGTGTTTTTCCCTGCATACAGGAATTTTTAACTTTTTAAATTGTTTTACTGTTTTACTGTTTTATGTTGTTTTTCGCCACCCCCAAGCTGCCCTGCTGGTAATTTCATAGACATGGTTACATAACTCCAGGAGAAATAACGAAATGTATACACTAATGACCTTACCATCTTTTGTAGAGCTAACTCTTCCAGCTCTGAAGGATTAATGATTTATATAAGACCATTTACAATGACTGCATCTCTGTCAAAAGCTATGTTTAAAATCCAAATGTTAATTTTGAACATCCATTTGCCACAAAATGGTTTCTTGATGGGTTTATAAAGTCATCTTCTGGCACTTCATTACCTAGGAATTATTCTGTGAATTTATTTCTCCCTAGCCTAATCAAAGTTCATCTGCTTGGAGACCTCAAGAGGGACATGAATAAATCTCAGATTTAGTTAAACTTGCCTTTGATTCTATATATTTCTTACTTCAGTAATGATCTAAGTAGACTTAATTTAAAAATTTGAACGGTTCATCTTTACTTGATTTAATCATTACAAACTTCTACTGCAAATAGAGAGGAAAGAATCCAATGTAATAAAATTGCTATGCAGTGACTCTAAATTTATTTCCGCTTTCAGTGCTTGATATGCTTATTTTGTAAAATTATTCTAAAGTTTAATTCTGGAAGTTTCAACAGGAGTATAAGGGATGTTCACAATTAACATTTTGTTTTTAAACATTTTGGCAGAGAAGCAGTCATTATAAGTGTTTTCATCTAAGTGCTCTGAGTGCCATTTGGAAGCAGGAGGGCAGTATATACAGTTTATTAAAATTATTATTATAAATCATGAATGTTCTAGAGATGGAGAAGTGCTAAAATCTCACCGAATTTAAGGGGTAACTGGACACCTTACCCACCCTCGCCTCCCAGTTTCTTTCAGAAACCCCAGCCTAATTCTGTATTCCTTATAGCTCTGTTCTTATGCAGGCATTTGGCAGTAGGTGCTGAGGGATGTGGTTGAGCACACTGCCCTCGCATTCGCTAAGTCATCAGAATGTGAGAAGTGCAATATTGGGTCAGACTAAAGATCCATCTAGCCTAGCAGCCTGTTTCCAACAGTAGCCATTTCTGGTAGCTCAAGAGAAGTACATATACAGGTCATGGAAGTGTGACCCATCTCCTGCTGACCTCTCCCAACTACCCGTACCTAAGCTCCAACTAGTAACTAGTAATTTTTATTTATTTATTTATTTATTTATATTTATTAGTTGCCCCCTCATTCCTACGGCATCTCGGGGCAGCTTACAAGACCAAAAACATAACAGTAAAATTCACTAAAATTCAATAAAAACATTTAAAACCCCAACAATTTTTTTAATCCCCCAATTTAACCCCAACTAACCCACCCTCCCACCCCCCTCTTCGAAGGCCTGAGTGAACAGCCAGGTCTTGTAGGCCCAGTGAAAGGCCAGCAGACCTGGGGCCAGGCAGGTTTCCTCCAGGAGGGAGTTCCAAAGTCGCGACCCAGCCACCGAGAACGCCATCTCCATCATGGCCCCCCGTTTTACTCGGGGGACCTCCAGAAAGCTGCCCCCGGTGGACGGAAGGGATCTCTCTGAAGTGCGGAAGGTGAGGTGGTCCCTGAGGTATGAGGGATCAAGACCGTGCAGGACTTTATAAGTCAACAATAACACCTTGAATCTGGCTCAGTACGCTATAGGCAGCCAGTGCAGAGTGCGGAGCACGGGTGTTATATGCTCCCATCGACCCATCCCTGTAAGGAGACAAGCCGCCACAATCTGCACTAGCTGCACCCTCCGAACCAGTATCAAGGGAAGCCACACATAGAGCGTGTTCCAGTAGTCTAGCCTCGAGGTGATGAAGGCATGGGTGAGGGTGGCCAAGTCAGTACCGGAAATGTATGGACACAACCTCCGCATCCGATACAACTGGTGAAAGGAGGCTTTAGCCACTGCCTCCAAAAGCACCCCCAGACTCCAAACCTTCTGGGCTACGGGAGGACGGACCCCCCCTATAAGGGGAGCCAGAACCTCCCTCGCCCTGCCCACCACCATCACCTCCATCTTGTTGGGATTGAGCTTCAGTCTGCTCTGCCTCATCCAATCTGCCACGGCCTCCAAACTTTGGGAAAGTAATGAGACAGCAGGACCTGGGTCAGTTGAAAATGAGAGATACAGCTGAGTATCATCAGCATATTGGTGACAACGCACCCCAAACCCTCTCATGATCTCCCCCAAGGGCTGCATATACTCATTAAATAATAGCAGAGACAGGATAAAACCCTGCTGAATGCCACAGGTCAAGGCCCTGGGGCTTGATGTTTCAGCTCCCAGCACCACCCGCTGGCTTCTCCCCAAGAGGAATGAGCGGAACCTTCAAAGGACAGTCCCATCCAGACCCCCCAGGTCTCTCAGCCATCTCAGCATCAGCCCATGGTTCACTATATCAAAAGTGGCTGAGAGATCTGTCATGTATTTCCTATTATAATCATATATTTTTGGCCATCTGTGTTCCTAATGTATTAATTTTGAGTTTTTATATGTTAACTTTCTGTTTCAAAGTATTGGATTAGTGTTTTGCAGCATTGATTTTTAAAATCAGCTTTTGTGATTAGCTAGGTTCAGATTGGGCCCCCTTAGCTACATTCCAATGAGCTTTTTTCTAAACTTCCCAAATGAACTTTCACTGTATCAAAGGAAACAGTCAAATGGCTAGGAGTTAGAAGGCAATAAAGAGGCCCTCTGGCCAGCCTGGATGTCTGGAATCTTATCTATTACATGTCTAAATGACAGATGGTACCATTCATAGAACATCTCCAGACTGAGAAAGAAGATTTGTTAGTTTTTTCTAGCTCTGGTTATTCTCTCTGTAATCTGACAATTATCTTTGATAAAATATAAGGTTTCTATTTAAAAACTTTACTTGTTCAGAATTAAGAGAGCCAATTAGAATCCAGTGTATTTCCTTATTAACTGACGTCAGCAAATGCCAGCAACATCAGTGCTCAGAAATGTGAGCCTTCTGGCAAACTGCTTAAGAAGGGAGACAAGATAATTGCTCTCTAGGCTGAAATTCCACACCTTATGTTGGGGTTTCTTTCTCACCAACATCTTGGCAGACAAAGGGAAGAACTGGGAAGAATGTAACGTATGATTCTTGATATCTTTGAGCCAATGAATTGTGCATATGTTAAGCTTTTAGAAGCTTTTTCTTAAAATAGAAATGTTTTAAGATCATGTAACTTTGATTGGCTATCAATACCATTCTATGTAAACTATTGATATTTTCTATTTAAATTTAAGTAAATTATGTATATATTTTTATATTCAAAAGTCTCATGCACCTTTATTTATAAATATATTGTCATTTTACAATACTTGTTTTGCTAGTCGGATATCAAAGTAAAGTGTAAACTCATTTTATACAACTTGGAAAAAGTGAAGCCCAATTTAGTATGATTAGTTCAGCTAAGCCACAAAGCTCACTTTCCATTTGTAATAAATGAGACCACACAAGATGTGACAGATGTTGCAGGATCAGGAATGTTGAACATCCTGCGTCCATCTCCGGGCAGAGATCATCCACCAAGGCCACCAATGCTGTCTCAGTACCATTGCCGGGACGGAATCCAGACTGAAAAGGGTCCAGGAAACCAATGTTGTCCAGATGCGCCTGGAGCTGTATCGTTACTGCCCATTCAATAATCTACCCTAAAAAAGGAAGATTAGAGATGGGTCTGTAGCTGGTGAGTGCGTCCACATCCAAAGATGGCTTCTTCAGCAGGGGGCACACCAAATCCTACTGGGTAACAACCTCCCCTGCCAATGGGACGCATTAACCACCCTCGCCAGCACCGTCCCCAAAGTCTCCCTGGAGGCTTTCACTAACCAGAACGGGCATGGATCTAGTTCACAACTGGTGGCTCTAACAGACCCCAGGACATCCATCGCATTGGCTGGCATCACTTCCTGAAACTCATCCCAAGAAAGTAAACCAGACGGTGCCTCCATAACCTCAAGCTCCTCACCCACTGCCTCCAACCCGGCGTCAAAGTTACTCTGGATCTGAGTGATCTTGTCTGCAAAGTAGGTGGCAAACTCCTCACAGCAGGCCTGGGACAAGTCCCCGTCCAGGCAGAGGGAGGCCGAACTAACCAGCCCCCGCACCACCTGGAACAGCTCCACTGGACGCAACTTTGCAGATGCTATGAGGGCAGCAAAGAACTCTTTCTTTGCTGTCCTCACGGCCTCAACATAAGACCGCAAGTGAGCCCTATGGAGAAGTTGGTCAGATTCAGAGTGAGTCCAATGCCAGCATCACTCTAGTCTCCTGCCTCTCTGTTTCATACACCGCAGCCCCCAAGTAAACCAAGGGGCCCTGCAGTAGCAAGACAGAGGCAGGGGATGTCTCTGAGCCACCCTGTCAATGGCCTCCTCCAGCAAGATGTCCCAATCCCGAACCAGCTCATTGACAGAGTGACTGTCAGGGTCTAAGGTTAACTCACTCAGAGCCTCCTGGAACTGCTGCAGTTCCATCAGCCTCCGAGCGCGGACCAACCTAACTGGTCCAATCCCCTTCTGGCTGTGGTGTGCTGAGAGGCTGGCCTGTAGGAGATAATGATCCCTCTATAACAAGGGCATGACCCTCACATCCCCCATTAATGGATCACCCACCTCAAGGCCAGAGCAGAAGATCAGGTCAAGGATGTGCCCCCACCCCACCCCACATGGGTTGGGCAGTTGACCACCTGGGACAAGTCCATGGTTGCCATGGTGGCCATGAACTCTCGCTCCACTCCTAGAAGGCCGGTGTCGGCATGGGTGTTGAAGTCCCCCAGGGCCAAAGTCCTGGAGGAGTCCAGCACCAGTACCTCATTAGTACGCATTTATGAACTACCCACTAAGAATGTATCCAACTTCTATATGAAGCTAGTTATGCTGATGGCTTTCACAGCCTCCTCTGTCAACAAGTTCCACAATTGTATTGTCTGCTCCGTGAAAAGGTACTTTCTTTTTTTTGGATGCATGTGCTTCACTTAGTTACAGGGAACTAGATTCTGAGTGAGGGGGAAGAGGACAAAGTTTCACTCATGACAAGCTAGGGAATGCATGACAGAAGAGGTGTGTTATCAGGAGGGATCTGAAAGTTGGGAGGGAAGGAGCAGAGAAAACGTACGCAGGGAGGGAGTTCCAGGCATGAGGGGCAGAAATCCAGGATGTTGCCCTTCTCTGAACCTTTTCCAGTTCTATTATATCCTTCTTGAGCTGGGGGTGACCAAAACTGAACACAATATTCAAGGTGAGGTCATACCAAAGGTTTATACAGCAGCATTATGATAATTCCCTTTTATTCTCTATTCCTTTTGCAATAATGCCAAGCATTTGGTTTGCCTTTTTCACTGGTGCTGCACACTGAGCACATGTATTCAAGGAACTATCCACAATGACTCCAAGTCCTTCTCCTGAGTGGTTACAACCAGATTAGATCTAGCATTGTGTAGTGAGGATTATTTTTCATTATGTGCATCACCTTGCACTTATCAACATTGAATTTCATTTGCCATTTTTGTTGCCCATTTAGCTAGTCATGCAAGATCCCTCTGTAGTTCCTCACAGTCTGCCTGAGACTTAACTATCTTGAAGAATTTGATGTTATCTGCAAATTTAGCCACCTCACTCTTTACCCCTTTTTCAGATAATTAATGAATATGCTAAACAATACTGGTCTCAGTACTGACCCTTGAGGCACCCCACTATCTGCCTCTGTGCAACTTGAAAAATTAACATTTATTCCTCTCCCTTGTTTCCTAGCTTTTAAATACCTATAAGTCCATGACAGGACTCTTCCTCCTAGCCCATGACTACTTAATTTGCTTAAGAGTCTCTGATGAGGGACCTTGATTGTTAAAAAATGTGATGGTGTTCTGCTTAGGCCCACGTTTGATGGCTGGGCCACCAGATGTTGCCCAGAATTGTTCCTGGGCATGTTCATGGTGAGCTCAGAGGCCTCCGGGGTCACAGCCCAGGCTACAGTCTGCCCAACCAGGCTGGATCGGGATACAGCGAGCTACTTACATGTGGTGTAGCCCATTGTGGCTCGGTCCAGATTAGGTCTGCCATGGTTGCCTGTCATGGAGGGGGCAGGGCGCTGGGCGCAGGGCAGGGCTGGGGCTGAGCAACTGCACATTCATGTGACTCCCCACCATCTCTGGTGGCCTGACTGTGGGAATGTTTGTTCTGTGGTCAGACCATTTGAGACCGTATTGGCAGCATTTTCCCGAGCCAGATCAGGCCACCTCCCTCCTAGCATCACGTGTGGCAACACCTCTTGTTAAATGTTTTTTGAAAATCCAAATATACTATAGCAACTGGATCACCACTATCCACATGCTTTGTTGACATTCTCATACAATTCTAATAAATTGGTGAAGCATGACTTGCCTTTGCTAAAGCCATGCTAGTTTTTACCCATCAGATCTTGTTTGTCAATATTCCTAGTAGGGATGGGACTCCAGGAAGGAGGGGGGTGGGGATTTCAGTTTTGGTTTTTCATGATTTTCAGATCTAATTTTGGTTTTTTCGGGTTTTTTAAGTCAAAGAGAACAAACCAGAAAAAAAAATCTGAAGTGCTGGAACTGAATTTAACCCACAATTTTGGTTTCAAAACTGAAATGGCCATTTTGGGACTATTTTGGTTCTATCAAAAACTGAAATCCCCACTCCTAATGCCTAGGCATTGCTTTTTTAAATGGTCTCCACCAGTTTGCCTGGTATTGATGTCAGGTTTACATGTAGTTTCTGGGGTCACCTCTGAAGCCCTATTGATGTTAAGTTTGCTACCCTCCAATCCTCAGATTTTAGTGACAAGTTACAAATTACCAATAGTAGGTCTGAAATTTCAAAGTTGCGTTCTCAGAATTCTGCGGCGAATACCACCATAACCTGGTTATTTGTTGCTATTTAGTTTGTCAATTTGTTCTAGAACATCTTTCATAGACACATTGATTTCTGACAGTTCTTCCAATTCATCACCTACAGAAAATAGTTATGTCGTGGGTATCTCCCGAGTCCCCAACATCCACTGCAGTGAAAATCCAGGCACAGAATTCATCCAGATTCTCTGCAATGTCTTTATCACCCCCTGGTCATCTAATAGTCCAGCTGACTCCCTAGCAGGTTTCTTGCTTCTGATGTACTTGGGAAAGTATTTATTATTAGTTTTTGCTATTAATATGTCACTTCCTATGTTATCATGATTAGAGATATATCCCTGCCCAGATGTGTCACAATCTAGAATAGAACAGAGGAGAACATGGGGGGGGGGGAAGGGGGAGAGATAAAGGGTAATTTCACATGCTACAATACCACAGTCACCCGCAGTGAATCCCCTGTGGTGGCCGTTCGTACCATAACATCTGTTGGGATTCCTGCCAGATGTTCACCCCAGTGAATCTCTGGTGGGAATCACATTGACCACGCTTTCGGACCTCCGGCCACCCAACAATCCGAAAGCATAGTGGGATCAGCCCCAAGCGTGGTTGGATTGGCCACAGTCCGGGCCGGGCCGCAGATAACGTCTGTTACCTGAAGCCCGGCCGGATCATGGCCACGGTCTGGTATTGGGCACAGCAACTGCATTGGCTGCTGTGCCCACCCATATTCCAGAGGGCGGCCGGCTGGGTGAGCGCAGGGGCGGGGCTGTGTGACTGCACATCGCACTGTGAAGCCCCGCCGCCTCCTTGATCCCCAGGCAGAATCAGGCCAGCACGTCAAAAGGATGGCTGGACTGATTCCTGACTGGGATCCAAAACGAATCCTGGAGTGCGATTCAGCATGGTGGCCCTGGTGGCCCGTCACATCTGAAATTACCCAAAATAAAGAAAATGTGTATGTAGCTTTAACAGTTTTCACACAGACCATGGAGCCTCCATGATCCATGCAGGATGGGTGGAGGTGGCAGCGGGTGGGCGGTGTGTGGGCCTACGGATGTCCAATCACTTCCACCCATCTGCATACATGGAGCATCCATCATTGGTGCCTGTTGCTCTGTGTGTGGACAATGGGTGGAGGTGGGTGGAGTGCAAGAGCGTGCACGCACCCCCACCTACCTACCATGGGATCTTATGGATGCCCCCCCCCCCATCTGCATATGTGGGTGAGGGGGGATGTCCATGTGAAAAGGACATTTTGAGAAAAAAGGTTCTAGATATCACAGGATTTTCCTTTCAGGTATTTTGTGGACCTGGAGCTTCTTAAGAGAATTGAGTGGGGGAGATGTGTCATTGCAGCTTTGAATTATTTAATGGAAAATTTGCTTTGATAATTATTAAGCACAGCTAACAGTAAAAACAAGCCAATAAAATGTTTTAAGAGTTGTCATAATTCAGTTTTTCCCAGACAAATGTTACTTCAGGCGCTCCAGCTGCCTGTTGCATCCCTGTGCATCAAATTGTTTGTGTATTCAGTATTAGAATCTCAATTAAGAATATTTTTTGCTTTGCTTGTAGTGAGCATCTGCTACTGCAAGAGACATGATTTTAATTTGTTGTTTCATCGTTCCCAAGTACATTTTGTTTTATTACAAGAGCACTCTTATTGTTTGCAGGCACTTAAAAAGTTACAGTACCTGTATTTCCAAATTTGATTTATTTTTAGAATAATACTTCTGTAAGTTTTGGAAGAGATCATTATGTCATATGTTCAGATGATGCTTTTTATGTCTCATTTTAAAGGGAGACGGCTTGTTTCAACCCTCTCCCCATAATGACTTTTCTCTGCTGGTGCCTGCAAACAAAGACATGATTTTAATTTGTTGTTCTATCATTTTGCATGGGCTGAATAAAAATGTTTTCCCCCTCCCCAACAACTACTGGCTCCTACATTTGTTATCACATCATAGAGGAGCAATGTCAGAGATTCAGAGCCTAGTCAAACATCTGCTCTCAAATTCTTAACTTTTTAGGAAGAGAAAAAAAAGATGTGCCTTCTCTCTACACATCACCACGGTCATTTCATTAGAGTTTTAAATTTGGTCTCAACTTATTTTCCAGTAGTCAGAGGTGGAAACTATTAAAAATTCTTCAGAAATATTGGGTATTTTCAGACATTACGAGTTCACAGTGAACCACGGTCAATTCCCATATGGTGACCTTGAACTCGTAACGTCTGTTGGGGCCAAAAGTGATTCCTGCCAGATATTCACCCCCATGAATCACGGGCGGGAATCGCTTTGACCACGTAAATGGCCCTCCTGCCCGGATCAGGGCCGTTTACATGGTCAAAGTTATTCCCGCCTATGATGAGTGGGCGCTGATTCCAGGCCATGGTCAATGCCCCAGGGGGCAGGCAGGCGCTGCAAACGCATTGGCTGTGGTGCCCGCCCATCTCCCAGAGGGCAGGCAGCCAGGGGAACATGGGGGGCGGGGCTGTGCAGCCACACGTTGCGCCACGCAGCCCCGCCCCCAAATTCCCCACCGGAATTGGCCGGCACATCTGCTGGCCGTGACGGCGGGATTCCATCAGGGAATCTTTTGGGTGATTCTGTGACGGGGTGAATGCCGCCCCATCACGTCTGAAAATACCCATTACTAGGGGTAGGACCCCGGGGCAATTACCGGATACCGGATTTACCGGTTTCCGGTTCTCAAAGAACCGGATTCCCGGATTAAATCCGGTATCCGGTACCGGTTTTATTTCATTGATTTCAGTGGGGCACTGTGTCCCCATTGAAATCAATGAAATACAATTAATTCCTCCCCCCTCCCCCTCCCAG